>CANUEY010157102.1:0-25000 GCA_948099555.1 Croton setiger | reverse complement strand
GATATTCTTTCAATTCCGATCACAACTGTAGCTTCAGAATCCGCTTTTAGTGCTGGAAATAGAGTTATTGATGAACATCGTGCATCTTTGGGAGCGGAGACCGTGAAGGTCTTATTATGTGGCGGTGATTGGTTGAAAGCTCTCTATGGATTGAAGCGGAAGCATAGAGTAAGTTTAATGTTTAAAATTATGATTTTTCCAATTCTTTTAGTCTAATCTAATTAATTTGAATTGAGTAAATTTAATTTTTGAAATTATAATTTTCACTCTTTTAGTTTAATTTAATTAATTTGAATTTAATTTTTTTTGCAAATGCTTGAAAAAGATGAAATTAGTGTGGGTTAACTATTGGATTAATGTAAATTTTTGTTTTGAACTTGTAATTTTAAATTTAATATATTAAAATAATTGGGTTGTAATGTTTAAAAACAATTTATTTGCAGTAATTTTTTAATTAAACGAACTATAATTCGAATAGTTAAATCGAATACTAATCGAACTATTCGCGAATACTTTCGAATAGTTGTCGAATCGAATTCGAACTTTTAATTGATGTTCGAGTCAAATACAAATTCAAATTCAAATACTACGAATACCTAAACGAACTCGAACCGAACCTATTACTGTTCGGTTTATTTACGGTCAGTCATACAGCAGCCTTCTGCATACACAGCACACATAGATACGGGTAAAACAATTTGGTTATTAATTAATTTTTTTTTTATTTTTAAAAAAGGATGGACTGTGAAAGTAGGCAACAAATAATTAACGGAAAGTACCCTCGCTCCTACTTTCAACAAATGCTCAGCTTTTTTGCAGTTATTTCTCTTGATCTTTCCACTCAAAACCCTAATTGAGCACTGATCCAACACCAGCCATGGATGACACGGAAGGAGGCCTTAGCTTCGATTTCGAGGGCGGCCTTGACTCTGCTCCCTCCAATCCCACCGCTTCCTTGCCCGCCGTGCCTTCCGACAACACCGCCGCAGCTGCTGCCGCTACCAATAACTCCGTCGTTCATACTGTCTCTTCTGCTGATCCTGTTGCAGCCGGCGCCAACCAGCCTGGGCGCCGAAGCTTCCGTCAAACTGTCTGTCGGCATTGGCTCCGTAGCCTTTGTATGAAAGGCGATGCCTGTGGTTTCCTTCATCAATACGATAAGTCTCGAATGCCTGTTTGCCGGTTCTTTAGGCTTTTTGGAGAGTGCCGAGAGCAGGATTGCGTGTATAAGCATACCAATGAGGATATTAAGGAGTGCAATATGTATGTTTCATAACAACTCTTTTTTAATTTCTTTTCATGGTAGATGATGATGCTATCATTATTTCTTTTAATGTACAATTATTTGCTACATATTATAGGATATAGGAATTCAGTTTGTGGAGAGTCAAATAGAATCACCACACAACTAAGAGCTTTTTGTGAGTATCTCGCTGCTTAGACAAGACAATACTTTTATTGCAGGTACAAGCTAGGGTTTTGTCCAAACGGTCCGGACTGTCGGTATAGGCATGCTAAGTTGCCTGGCCCTCCACCTCCTGTAGAAGAAGTTCTTCAGAAGATTCAGCAATTAAATTCTTACAATTACGGATCATCTAACAAATTTTATCAACAACGGAATGCTGGTTTTCAGCAACATACAGATAAACCTCAATTTTCTCAAGTTCCCAACAATGTTGGACAGAGTGTAGCAGGAAAACCCCTAGCAACAGAGTCTGCTAATTTGCAGCCGCCTCAGCAGCAGCAGCAACAACAGCAACACCAACAACAACAAGGACAACAGTCTCAACTGCAAGCTCCTCAGGCCCAGGCACAAAATGTCCCAAATGGTCAACCCGTTCAGGTGAACAGAAATGCAACGCCTTTGCCTCAAGGAATATCTAGGTGTGTTCAGAGTCCTAAGGTCTTTAATTGGGTTATGTAAATCTATTCTTGTATTTTCTTTTTGGATATTGTTATGAACGCTATAGTGACAATGATGAATGATTAATGAGGGTTTTTTTTTTATTGTTGTATTTAGTTTATTATCATCTAATAAAATATCATATGTTGAATATATGAGGAAATAGACTTTTTTCCCCATTTCCTCTCTTTTGTTTTTGAAAATTGGCATATTTTCGTGGAGTTTATATGTTGTTCAATGCTTTAAACATCCTCAAAACATTTTCTTGGCAATATTTATTGCTTTTTCCTTGAATAATACTGATGTCATAGTGAATGTCTCTAGCTGCAGTCTCAGTGGCTTTTAATAAACCTCAATTTATTTCTGAAGTGGTGGAGCACATGGATGGTGGCATCTTTGCTTGATGTTGCTTTTTCTCCTAGAAGAGTGCATTATTTCATTATCTGGTAGGAAATAGGGATGAGGAAAGGTTTTTCATAGTTTTCTTTTTCTTGTTTTGTGTACTATTTTTTTCTCATTTAACTCCCAGTTAGGTTCTTTTAAATGATGTGTTAGAATATGGCAAACACTATATACCTATTATTATTGCCTCACTATGGAAACAAATCTTTTTAATTTTGTTATCTCATTTTTTATTTTTTTGAATGTTGGCTGAGTGCCTTATTGCCGTGTAATGTTCATCTGAGCTGCGTATTTGCATGAAATCATTGTCTTAGCTGTGTGAAGTATGCCTCTATTATTTGAAATTAAGTTGAATGTGTTAGGATTTCTTCTTCTTTATTTCAACTTTTACTGTTTTCTTTCTGTAATTTGAGGTTACATTTCATCTAATCGTTTATAATAAAATGCTTTAGGGAGAATATGTGAAATGCATGTCACATTTTGTGTGGTTTATATGCATATAATTACTGCTAATAGATATGGAAGTATTTGTTCTCTCCTCTCAAATGTATATAAGAGGGTGATTGGAGAGGAACTTGCTGAATGGTTTCTAAAATGATATCTTAAATTGACATTCTAAGTGATCCTATAAAAGGCTGATTTCTTTTTAAATATCTGTTGTACTGTGACCAATTCGTTACCTAAATATGTAGGTCATACTTGCATATATATGTCTATGTGCATACCATTTTGAGGTTAGGTTGCAGCGTTGGCTAAGCTGGCCCTTTACTTATGTTGTCATGTGAATCGATGGTCCCCTTGTCAGTTGCAGGGTGTAATTCTTATGATTTTCCATGATCTCCACTTTATGGAGAATTTGGCCATTGCATCCAAATCCAATGAATGGGGCAGATGATTGGTCAAATTGGACTATCTATAAGATAGGATAAAGTAATATTTTGAATGATGTTGCTTGTACCTGGAAGTTAATTGATCTGTTACTGCTAAGAGGATTTGGAGTCTTAGGTGAAAGAAAACCACAAGTAAACTGTAGTGTGAGTCAGACACTGCCGATTTTCTTGAGGTTACTTGTTTTTTGGCCTGCATAGAAGTTTTCTTTTAGAACTTGATATCATATCACCATAATGAGCCTGTTTGTACATAGTTTAGCAAAAAGACCTCAAACTTTCTGGAATGATCTTTGCAAGGATAGGACAGAAAAAAAAAGAAAGATTGGGATTTAGAGTTGATTTATGATGTATCATGATGTCCGCCCCTGAATTCCCAACATATCTATGAGAAGAAATAGCAAAAATAAGAATGTTAAGGTAAATGTGTGATCACATGAGATTGGACTATTAGAAATGGCCACATCCAAAAAAAGGTGCTAGTAACATACATTTGAATAAAATGGAAGAAGGTTGTTGGAGATGGTTGGATCATGTCTATGTAGACCAATATCTTTTTGGTCAATAAGTATGATGCTGCAAGTGTGGAGTGTGTTAACGAGGAAAGAGAGAGATCTAGAACCGCATATTAGGGAAATCATGAATGGCATACTTTGTGTTCTGGACAGGAATACAATATCTTTTCCTTTTCCCTTGTTTCCTGAAGCCTCAGAGTAGTTTTTTGTTTCTCCAGATTTCTAGGGGAGCAGCCTGCGTTAGAGTTTTGCACTTGCTAGTGATTTTCTTTATTTGGGGGCTCAGGTTAGTGGTTAGATCTTGAATCACGTGGAGCTGGAAGGCAGGGTAACGTAGATTTTTCGTCATAGCTTGCCGTCTAGTTCATGTATCCCGATTAAGCTATTTGCCTGTGCATTGATTGATTTATGTTCTATTATGTCTTCACCTGTGTAAGCAAAATTGTTTGTTGTTATTGTTAGATTGAACTATAGTTATTTTTGTGTTTCCTACAGGGTATTTGGCTGTAGTGTTTGAATGGTCTGTGATGGAATCCTAACAATAAGTGGATATTCAAAATGTCGGAAATGTAGCATGTACTTAAGTTGTGGAAACCCTGTTACCAGTATAAGGAACATGCTTTACAAGATTGATGTTTTTTTTTTCATTGTTTGGGACATTCTTTTATGTCAACTGTTTCTACTACTTTTTATGCATGACTTATGTGAGAAATTAATCGATCAAATCAGACTCCAATTCCCAGTTGAACATGATCATTAATTATCTTTTGTAACCATTAAAAGGTTTTCTTTCTTATGTCACTGACTCTGGCTTATGTTTGTTTTTAAATGATACATCCAGTCGATTTTTCTGTATGAATATGCTTGTATATTACCTGAAGACGTCTACTTGCTAAACAATTCTAGTACTCTAGTTCTTTATAAGAGTCGACTCCTAAATCCTAATAGTGTTCACTTTACTTCTAGAGTTTACCAGTGCGATTAAGTTTACCACTGAGATTATAAACTAGCTAAGTTGGAAAATCACAGGTATTAGAAAATACTGCTCCTTGATGACACACCATGTTCACTTGAGGTCCTTGTGCTGATATATGGTGTGTTAGAGTTTCTCTCCTTAGGGTTTCTTTGGTTGCCATGCCAGGTAGAGCTTCCATAGCTCTTGTCCCAATGGATAGTAATATATGAGTTCATAATTTTGATGTTCCATTATATTGTTGTACCACTAATGGGTGCTTCGAGTAATTATTCCTGCATTCATACTTTCCCTTGAGTGGTTGCTTTTTCAATTAGATTGAAAAGTTTCTTTTAGAATTACTTCAAAATTGAGATTACTTATTTATTTTGTGATTTATATGGAACCTTAGGTATTTTATTGTTAAAAGTTGCAACCGCGAAAATTTGGAATTGTCAGTACAACAAGGAGTTTGGGCAACTCAAAGGAGCAATGAAGCTAAACTGAATGAGGCTTTTGACTCTGCAGAAAATGTGATATTAGTTTTCTCAGTCAATCGGACTCGACATTTTCAGGTATGTGATCCTATATCCTGTAGTTTAATTTGTGGTCTTCTTAACCTGTCCAATTTAGTTTAGTATTGATTTTTATGTTATGAGTAGCTTTCATTTAGCAAACTTAGCTTCTAGAGTTTATCCTGATTACCCTTGTCTGTTCTGAGGATTAAACCTGAGCTCATCTGTGGGTAATAGGGATGTGCAAAGATGACATCAAAAATTGGTGCTTCTGTTGGTGGGGGGAATTGGAAATATGCTCATGGAACTGCACATTATGGACGGAATTTCTCAGTCAAATGGTTGAAGGTACATATTGTTATCTTTATAATTGTAGTGATGCTTGAAACATTTTCTGTCCATGATTACTGATAAAACTGCTATTGCCGAAATGTTGTGTTTATACTTCTACCTGAATATGAAAGGTATAAATGGCCAATAGACAATAGTCTTCCAGTTTTATTTGAGCTTAGTTTTAGGTTTTTGTACTTGATTACGTGGCAGCTCTACAATAATGAAGGTTTTGCATATTAGGTGGTGTTGGTATGGCAGCACGTGAGTTACAAGAGGTCAAAAAATTACAAGATAATTTTGTTACATTACATTTTAAGGATGGATTGATTTTAACCTGACAGACATTTATCACTCTTTATAAGATTAAAATGTTGACCTTGGGCTATTAAGTTAACATGAGGTTAACACACAAGAAACCTATTTTTGCAACTCCTTTCATGCATGTATATATGTATTTTAATTTTAACCAGTATTACCAATATTAGTTACCACTTAGCACAGGAGAACAATCTAAAGCCTATTTGTTACGTCAGTATTCAATCATCACACTAGAAATTTTTTTAAATCTGAGTGATAAAATAGGCAACTGGCGTGCACTGTGCTGTATTCAAGTTTTCAAAAATAGCTTGCTTAGGCTGTGCATTGTAATAGTTTTGTCCTGTGTGTGATTAGGTATTTTTAAGTTTTATAGGATAATCGTTAAGGTTTGTTTAGACACTATGGATGTTTATTTTTCTGCATGTCCATATATAGTTCATATGTAATCTGTAGCTCATGGATAATTTCTTTATGCAGCTATGCGAATTATCTTTCCATAAAACTCGCCACTTGCGGAACCCATACAACGAAAACTTACCTGTGAAGGTACTCTCTTGGTTTTTAAATATAAAGTTCAATATATTTCATGATTGGCAGTTGTTTGTACAATATTTTCATTATTATTCTTCGTTTCCCATCTTTTTCTTCTTATCCTCTTTTGCTCTTCTACATTATGTAGTAGCTCCATTTTCAGTTTTCAATGATAAACTCATATACATATATGTAAGGGAACTTCTTATGGATCGTCATTTTGGTAAACTAACACTCCATGTGCATTAACAACAATTGTTTTGTTAATTATGATAATTAAGTTAGCAGACAAATAATAGAGGAACTTTTGTTTAGAAGTCCAAGTATAATTTTACCTTGTTTTGTTTCAATAGCACCCTGTTTTGAACTTTCTCATCTAGGCACCTTCAACTGTAAATAGCGCCCTAAATTTAAAGATTTGAGACTAAATTTGAATGAATGCTTTGTAAAAATAGGTTCCACATGGTTTCCTAAGGTTTAAAGCTAATAAAACTGTCAACATTGCTAATCAAAAAATGTGCTAACTAAATCCTATGTGGATGCTTTGAAAAAAAATTTCAAATTGAAAAAAAAAAAAAAAACCTCAGACATGCAAACTTGTGATGGATTGTGATCCATTACAAGAATGGTTTATATTCAGATTTGCAGTGCAAGAAAACGTTGATGAAGAGAATAATTTAAGATAATAAGAGATTTCATGGCAGAAAATGATTGGAGATTAGTTTTTAAAAACCAAAGAGGGGTCAGTTAATTTTGCCATTTGCACCCAGTTGATTTATCTTTAATTAGACCCAATCCCCATCATATCCTAGTCAAATCCATCTTAGCTTCAACCATATGCTTGTAAGCCACCTCAGAATAATCAACCTTGGTCAGCCTAGTCTAACTTTAGTTGGCTCTGTTACTGTGAATTCTGGTTTCAATTTAGCCCAATTTCGAAATTAGGGTGCTATTGAAATGAATTTTACAGATTCGGGTGTGCAAAAGATAAAGTTCAACTCAAGGTGCTATTGAACTATGCAAAGCTCCAGGTGATATCATATTTTTTTTGCCAAGGTTTGGGAATACTTTGGAATCTATGAACACCAAAGCTTGGAATCTTTATTATAGAGTTTTTTGTTGTCTGAAATAACTCCAATTGCACACAAATCGTACTCATCTTTGGGCAAAAATTTTCTTCAGTGCTACAAATTGGAAAATCATTTATATAAAGACTTCTTAGTGTTCCATATTGCTACCATTTAACCTCACATTTTTTTTTTAATTTTTTTTTTTATTTTGATTCTTGTGTGATGCTGTAGTTGATCAAAACTTGAGATCAACTGTATCTCATTTTTCGCGTTAAAAAAATAAGGTATCTCATTTTTAAATTTTATTATACTTGTATGCTTGGATTAAGGCTTAGTTAATTGCAATACTTCGTGTGATTGCAGATCAGCAGAGATTGTCAGGAACTAGAGCCTTCAGTTGGTGAGCAGTTAGCTTCCTTACTTTATATCGAGCCAGATAGTGAACTGATGGTAAGCTTGTTTTAATGTTGGAAAGGAACAAAGTAATATCAATTAGAATAGGTTTAAAAAATACATAACAAATCAAGAGAAGAGTAGAAGCTAATGAACACAGGTCTTTTTTTGGGAAGCAAATTTACAAATTCATATTCCAGTTTTTCAAATTTTGCACTAATTCCTATGAGAAATTTGCAATGCTATAAATTATTATCAATTATCTCCTCAACTTTGTGCTATCATTTAAATTGTAACAACCATTAGGGTTTTTTGTACATCCAAGTTCATAATTTGGAAAACTATATTTATAAAATCATTAATATATACCCAATAGTTGGTGCTATATGTATGTATATTAATTGAATGCGAATATCACATGCCCTCATTTATCTCTCAATTTCTCTTTTCATATTAGAAGTTTGATGTAGATGTCGCATGCCTGCCACTGTTGAAGCTAAGATTCTGAAATTTGTTCTGGTAACTGTATCTCATTGAGCCATCAGGAATAGCAATAGAGACTGCATTTCTTTGGTGTTAGGAAGGTAGTTTATTAGGTAATGCAAGAGGGTTAATTTTTGGATGTTAAAGAGGGGAATGCAATTGTAAATGGAGGTTATGTATTTATGAAGGTTCAAATGACTACTCTTTCTAATCCCTAATGGGGATTAGATTGTGTAGTGTATAAAATTTAAATAGCTCTGCATTAATTAACCTTAAATTCCTTTAAACTTAAAACAAAGGTACTTGGTCTCATTACATTCTTTTCTTTACCTCAATTAAATTTTCATTCAATTCTTTTAATACTTGATGCAATGCATATGCATTTTTTGCCTGCATGCTGACATTTTTTTATGGTGATCCTTTGAACACGTACCTTGTTACATTATGAAATGGTGCAGCATGCATATGGCATCTGGTGATTAAAAAAAATTAGTCGGTTTTGTTATTGCAGGTTTTATTTAGTTTGTGTACTGATGACATATGAACTGTGTCCAGGAGAGTTTTTATCCCTTCCATCCCTTGATTTATTATTTTTTCATAGTTCTTGAACACATTCTGAAATTAGGAACAGTTCTGTCTGTTTAAGACTTACTAATCTTTACAAATGATTTGTCATTAAGGCTGAACTTTGTGGCTTGCCCTATATAGTTCAGTAGCTTACTACGCTTCTATTAGCGATTAATGATATAACCACCAGTAATGTATGCGTCGCTTAATATTATTGCATTGCACTCTTGCTTGCAGCCTAGCATCTTCACAAATCATTTGATCTTTGAGATAAATCAACCTGGTTGCTGTTTCATCTTATTTGATGCAGGCAATCTCAGTTGCAGCAGAAGCAAAACGAGAAGAGGAAAAAGCTAAGGGGTTGAACCCAGACAATGGAGGGGACAACCCAGATATTGTTCCATTTGAGGACAATGAAGAGGAGGAAGAAGAAGAAAGTGAAGAAGAGGAGGATAGCTTTGGCCAAGCTCTTGGGCCAGCAGGTCAAGGGCGAGGGAGAGGGAGGGGAATTGTGTGGCCTCACATGCCACTAGGTCGTGGAGCTAGACCCATGCCTGGGATGCGAGGTTTTCCCCCAATGATGATGGGAGCTGATGGGTTTTCCTATGGACCAGTTGCACCTGACAGTTTTGGAATGCCGGATCTTTTTGGTGTAGCTCCTCGCGGATTTACGCCTTATGGTCCAAGGTTTTCTGGTGACTTTACCGGCCCTGCATCTGGTATGATGTTTCCTGGGCGACCTTCCCAACCTGGGGCTGTTTTTCCAGGCGGTGGTTATGGCATGATGATGGGTCCAGGACGTGCACCTTTTGTGGGTGGGATGGGCCCCACTGCTACAAATCCACTTCGAGGCAATTGGCCACCAGGCGGTATGCCATTTCCACCACTCCCTACTCCATCTACTCAAAACACCATCAAACCTGTTAAAAGAGATCAGCGGACAACTACTAATGATCGGAATGACAGATATAGTGCAGGATCAGAACAGGGCAGGGGTACAGCTGGCGGACAGGAAAATGATGGAGAGCACCAGCAAGACGGAATAAAGGCTTCCAACGAAGATCAATTTGGTGCAGGAAACAGCTTCCGAAATGATGAGAGTGAAAGTGAGGATGAGGCACCACGGCGATCGAGGCATGGGGAAGGGAAGAAGAAGCGACGAGGCTCGGAAGGAGATGCAACTACAGCTTCTGATCACTAGCACAGGTTGAGAGTGGCGAGGATTGCTAATTTGCCAGGACCGGGTTATACACACATTAATCTCATTCATAACCTTTTTTTCTTAATTTACTTTGTTTTCAATCTTATGAATCTAGTTGAGGTATTTGTTTCACATAATGTGGATTCTTTTTAATTTTTCAATCTCGGCGTCGAGTGCTTCCCAGTTTTTCTCTCCCTTATTTCTTCAAAGTTAAATATATAGTCAAATATGTACATATTTGTATCTTGGAACGAAGAATGGATATGGTCTTTGCAAGAAGAGTAGAAAATGAAGAAATTCTTTTGTTTTACTATTATGGGTCAACCAGTATCAATCAATGTTGTAGTTCTCTTTCTGGTTGCTTAATTCGTGTATGGAGAAAATCTGGATTCACTTGTTGAGTTGATTAACTAACTAGTGCTAGTATGAAGATCTTAGATACTAAGCTCCCTAATTCTGCACAGAGCTGTAACTTCCTATTATAAGTAATGTTTGTTTTTTTTTTTTTTTTTTTAAATTGTTTGTAAACAAGCATGGAGAAGGTTCCTCCAAACATTAGAATAGTTATGATTATAAGATTCTCTAGCAAGTGAATGAGCCATCTCATTTAACTCCCAAAGAATCCATCGAACTGAAACATCCTATCTTTCTGTGAAATGAGCTTTGCATTCCTGGACAATAAGGTCTAATATAGAAATATCATCATACAAGAGGTGAAGCAAAAGCAGCAAACGCAATTGGGATTCAATAAAAAAGTAATTTGGATTTAATAAATCCTTACTATCAACGGTTCTTAGTTTGAGAGAAATGACCTAGACAAAACCACCATCAATTAGTTAAAATAATATTATAATTATTAGTTAGGTATAATTTAATAAATATTTGATAAAAATTATATCATTTGAAAGTATTACTAAATGAATTAATATTTTACATAATATTTAATATTTTATAATAGATTCATTATGTTGATAATAAAATATCAAATGAACAATAAGAATAAAATAAAAAAATAAAATTTTTTTATTATATTTAAATTGGTAAAAATATTTAATTTTTCTAGAAAAAAATACTTCTTTGAATATTTGTATATAATTTCATTATATTATTTGGTGTAGTTTACTAACAAAGTAAGTTATTAAATTAAACATAGTATTTTCATTTCAAAAGTATTATTTAATTAATGATAAACCTGCATAATTTTTTTACACAATTATTTTCATATCAAATTAAATAATTCTTAATATTTTTAACCAATAGTAAATAAATACGAAAGACAAAATTCTATATTTTAGAAGTTCAAAACTAAAAAAAAAAATTGATGAATTTTGATTTAAAAGACAAATTATATCTTTTGAATTTTGATTCAAAAGAAAAATTGTATTTTTTTTTTCTAATTTAAAAATTTTTTGAATTGCAATTTTATATTTTTTCTAAAGTTATTTTGACATAATAGAAGAATCTAAAATTTTTTCTAAAAAATAAAAGATTTTAATAGAAAATAATATTTTTTAAAAATAAAAATATCATTATTAAAAGAATGCATAATCCGCCTTTTGAAATGTTTAACTGAATACTGATGGATTGGTACGTAGCTCGTCAGGTTCTACGGCAACAGGAGGTATAATCCGATGTTTAAACTTAATTTTTGTCTTCTTCAAGGAGTTGATTATTCTATATATATTTTTCTATACTTGGAGTTGCAAGCTTTTCCATTTCGATGTTCTATTGACTATAACATACAAAATTTTGTTTGCTTTTGTAAATTAAAAATATATGTTGAATTTTAATTTTTAATAAATTATAAACATTGAATTAAAAATAACTCTCATGTTAATATGTTTTGTGAAGAATCATATAATTTCAGTTAACAAATTTAATTATTAAATTTTTTGTTTATAAACCAAAATTCATAACTCAAGAACAAGAATTATTAACATTAAATTATTTCACTTATCTTCATCATAATCACTATCAGCATAATTTAATATTATTTTAAGATTATTATAAGTATTTATGCCATTTCCAAAATAATTTAGGTCTTTGGCTTTTTCAAATACTTTTTTTCAGAATAATAATGCTTTTCCATAATAACTTAATTCTTTATGTCGATTCCAAATTAAATAGCATTTTTGTTTATTTCCTTTATAATTTCTATTCTTACGACACATTTCAAAATAATTAATTTATTTTCTCATATCAATTTGGCATAATTTGTGTTCTCTATTTTCCAGCATTTATTATTTATTACAAACCGGAAGATTATTTTAGAGGTTTATTAATAAATATTTAATTTGCAAACTCACGTATATTTTGATCTTCTTATGTATTTACTTGTTCCTTTATTTATACTATTTGTCTCTTTTGGTTCTTTTATACGTCACTAATTTTTTTTTTTTAGAAATGGGCGAATTAAGAGAATAGCACAAACATTAGTTTGGGTTTTACAAAATAGCACAAAAAATTCCATTATTATCCCTACACAAAACACGTGCAAATAAAACAAAAATGTATTCTTCTGATTTCTACTTCATTATCTTCTCTTCCAATTCACTTCCAAAACTCTCTCTCCCGATTAGCACAAGAATTGCTCTCATGCGTCTAATTCTTCGAGGAGAAGCTTCTGACTACCGATTCAACTTTCCATTCATAGTGTAACTTTCAGATTCTGATTCTCTTTCTGTAAATCGACGGATTATTGTCTGTAACGGCAGGATCTTTCTGTTTTTTCTGGAAAATCGGAACGGCGGTGGAGTAGCTGGTGTTGTACTTATGTTCTTCGAGCTTCTGTGTTGAGCTTTTGTGATTCTTTGTCTAGCTTCTGCAAGTTTTTACTTTTTTTTTTTTTAAATTTTTTATTGCTTTTTTCTGATTTTTGCATTGATTTTAGAAGAAACATGCTTGATGATAAATAATTGTTTGTTGCGATTCTAACACAAAGCATGAACGTCATAAGAACAAAATTGTACACAGATTGTTTGCAAAGAAGCAATACCTAAAATGATGAAGATTAATGTAAAAATTCTCATTCAGTCCTTTATTATTTTATAAATTGCAAACAGACACATAAAATTTTGTTACTTTTACAAAAAAGATCCTAAATTTATTTTATAAATTGCAAACAGACACATAAAATTTTGATACTTTTACAAATTAGGTCCTAAATTTATGAGAAAATTAAAAAAAAATTATTTATCTAAATTGGTTAAGAAAATAAAAGAAAATTAGAGGAAATAAATTTATTTTCTAGTGGCCAAAAGTAAAAGGAAATAAAAAAAAATAAATTTATTTATTAGTAAGAGAAGACCAGTAGTGGAAAAAATAAAAAAAAATAACTTTATTTTCTAATAACGATAACTTAAGATGGCGACGACCGGAAGGAAATAAAGATAAATAAATTTATTTACTAACGGAAGCAGAGGCTGGTGAATAGCGGTGCTCCAGCTGTAGTGATTATGCATCAGACACTTGAAAAAATAAAAGAAAATAAATATATTTCCAAACAATTAGTTAAAAAAATAGTAATAATATAAATAAGGTCATTTGTGAAATAGCTTTAAAATATGATATAAAAGTGACTTAAACTTAAAAGTGATATTTATTAAATCAAAACATGAAAAAAAAAAAAAACCACATTAGCTATAATTTTCCTTAGAAATTTCGTTTGTGTGTGTTGGTAATGTGTCTAATGTCAGTAAGAAATGTGCAGTTTTAATCACATATAAGATTGACTATTCTCTTTTTGTCAACTTGAATTTTCAGAATGAGTTAGACCCAATTCTAATAGAGGTACCCATTTCTTCTAATTCACAGGCGAATTTATTTTACACTTTTGTTTTCCACAACTTAATGTTTGGTGGTCGTTTGGATTGGTGGAATTAGAAATGTATAGATTTTATTAAATGCATGAAATGTGAAATACATAAAATGTGAATGAACAAAATGTACAATTTCTTTGTTTGGTAAAATGCATGTATTTTGAGATATGAGCAATCGTTAGATGATGGAATTAAAAATAGTGGAATTAATGAAATCCCACCTCTTCTTCGTGATTTATTTTTCATCCAAAATGAAATATTTGAGCTATGATAGAATCTAAGTTACATAGATTATTGTTTTTTTTATTTATTTATTACAAATGATAGAATTTAATTATTATATGGAATGAATACCAAATGATCTCTTGATATTTTCTTATTTTCCTCTATTTAACCTATGCCTAATTTCTAATCACTAGTAATACTTATGATCATATTTGGCATATACTATTTTTTAAGTTCAACCGTTGAAGAATGGTTAAACTAATGCTCTGATAAAAAAATTATAACGCCAAGCTAATGATTTCACAACAAGTGCCAAATCACACTCAAGTGATTTGATTTGCATTCAAACAAATTTAAACATCAATATACATATGTAGCAGGTAGTCAGCATATCTCAGATGTTTATACACATTTCTCGTAAAGGTGCAAATTCATTTCAAACATATATTAAGCAAATCATTAAGGGTAAAGTACCAAACTTATTTTGACATTTCCTCTATCCAGCTGTCGAGCTTTGTTCCGAATTCAAACTAAGTGTTCTATTTTAGCTAATGTTCCGTCACAGTTTAATTTAATATAATACTAATTAATTCTCAATCTACTTATTTTTTGAGTTTCCCAATAAACCTTAATAATAATAATCCTTTTTATCTTTTCCCATATTTTATTTAACATTCATATTTTTATCTTAAAACCTTAAATTAACTATCATTTGCTTTTACTATTAAACTCCACCTAAATGTACAAGTTACATAATTAAATCATTTTATTATAATTTTATATTATTAAAGTTATCATATGCTTTTACTATCTAAAGCATATCCCCTTGCCATTTTGTTTTCCGCAGTGTGCCCTAGCCACATTTCACCACTGCGCCAGACGATCTTGTGAAGCGTGAATGGGCAGGACAGATGATGTGTTGTTCAGGTCGTCCTCTTCAGTGATTTCTTTATAATCGGGCTATGCAATCCCAATTATAAACCTTATCCAACTTCCCTTTTTAGCCATAAGAAATTACATGCCATATACTGTTTTCTACATTTTCTCGTCTATTTTTTATTGATGACTTATTTCACCCATTGGATAGTCGGACGGTACTGAAATATTAAATATAAGATTGGGTTGACCAAATGGTTCCTTGTTTGACCCGAACAAAAATTCCACTTTCAGCCACCATTTGCAATGTTTTCTTGTGCCAAACTTGATCATCAAATTGAAACTGGTTAATCAATGACCTTGGATGTGGTGGTAAGGTCGGATGACATAGATGAATCTTCGAATATCTCTTGGGTTTTCTCTCTTCAATTTTTTTAAAAGTTATTTTTACCATTCTTAATTTCAAACTTTAGTTCCGTTTTTAGGAACTTATTTGTTTGTATATTCTCTCCTATATCAAATTGTATATACATATGTTAAAAACACTTTTAAATTAATAATTATCAACATCATTCTAACTTTAACTAGCATTTTTTAACATGTGTTGCATGTGTTCACAAATTGGACTGTATTTATTTGAGATTTTTATTTAATTATTGTTGACCAATGACCGAATCTGATCCTAAAAGTTCCATCTGTGAGACCTGTGAATTGAAACTCTGATGTCAAAGTTCGCAAACAATTCCAGAATCTACTATTTAAAGTTCAAGTATTGAAAGCTTAATTTGTGGTTTGATAAATCAGCCCCTTTTATAGATGATAGGTAGGAATAACTGACCTTTAAGATATTGGCATGACCGATCTGGTCACTCTTGCCATGATGAGAGATCCTAGGCGAGGAAATTGAGAATCACCCTTATCCATATCTCGCTCGAGTACGGAGGTGTGACCGAGGAGACTCACACTGAGGGACCCAAACCAAAGTAAAAGAATGAAAGGCTCCCAATGGGATAATTAAAACTAACATCCACCACATTGAACCGCTTCCAAGCCGAGGTTTACTTAAAGATGTGAGTGGGTTTTAAGGATGACCCAAGTGCTATCTGGCCCATAAATGGTGGTTTGGTAAAAATTATATTTATTAATTATATAAAAATTTAATTATTGAGAGATATTTGTGTTTATTAAATGATAATATTGATCAAACATCATAAATTGAACTGAATCTTGAAAGGAATTGGGCCTGAGCTTCAGCCCAATTTGAGGGTATCAAATTTAAGTATTTACAAACAGTAGCTTGGCCAAATCATCCTTAAAGCTTCTAACACATAGGAGGGTTTATTTGTTAGACTCTGTTATGAACTGCAAAACTGCTTCTTTTTGCTGTTGAGTGGATTTTGGAACCATGCAGAAGAGGAGCGAAAAAGAATTTTTAGAATTGGATAGTAACGATATGAGCATGGAAAATTTAGGAAGTGGCTTTGCTTTAGGATAGAGGAAATGAGTTGTCAAAGATAGAAAAATAGAGGGTGGTGTGAGAGTAATGGATTAAGTAGAAGTAGGCATTTTCTATTTTGAGATTCAGATGATGATGGAGGGAATTGATGAGGGTTGTGGAATTAATCGCTTGAAACAGTAAGACTAGGTATGGATGATATGGAGGAAAAAGATGAATGACATGTCTCATTTAAATTATAAAGTGGGTAACATGGTGAACAAATTATAGAAATGATCACTTTCAGTGTCAACTTCTTTCCATTTTTATCACCTTAAACTATACAACTTTTTGAGTTTTATCCCCTCGCTGAACTAATAGACCTCGAAATTCTGAACTTGTAAATATATAGCTAGACGCACCTTTCATCTAGAAGAAAACGAAAGGTGCATGTTACGCGCGCGTGACCACATAAGAACTGCAATCTAAACCCAAGAAATGCTGTTATTTTTCATTCATCAACCCTAAATAAATACATAAAAATCAACGAAAAACAAAAAAAAAATCCTCAAAATTTCTTAGATTTTTTTTTCCAGAAGTAATGGCAGAATCAAAGCAAGTGAAGAAGAAAGTTATGCTTTTGTGCAAATGCTAGAAGGAAAGCACGCAGGGGGTTTTGAAAAATCCCAAATTTTGAGGGAGGATGTTTAACAAATGCCCAGAAATAGATGCAAGTGTCAATTTTTTTATTGATTTGTTAAAATAATTAGCTTATAATGTTGAAATTTGGTTAATGTTGGGAGATGTGATCTCTTCTATTGGTATGATGAGGTAAAGAATGAGAAGAAATGGTATGTTTACCAAAAAGCTTTGCCCTAAAAGAGAAACCTAGGAGTAATGAGCTATTTCGGATTAATGAAGAATTAAAGTATATGAAGAGGAAATTGTTAAGCTATGTAATCAAGGTGAAGTAGTAGATTAGAAGAGAAGAAAATGTTATATCTTTCATTCCACTGTAATCACCTATTTATACAGCTTGTATACATTGTAAACAATCAATGTAATCTGATCAATTCTGTTGTACATTTGAATTTGAATAAATAAGAATTTGATCTTCTGTTTCTCTTTTGTTTTTATCTCATTGTTTCTGTTTTCACTCCCCCTCAAGTTGGATCTTAGTATCTCCTATGCCCAACTTGACAAGAGTATCACTAAAGCTCTTTCTTGATACCGCCTTGGTGAGAATATCTGTTAGCTGTTCTTCGGATCGTATGAATGGTAGGCAAATACTTCATTCTTCAAGTTTTTCTTTAATAAAGTGTCGGTCAATCTCAATGTGCTTAGTATGATCATTTTGCATTGGATTCTCTGAAATACTCACTGCCGCTTTATTATCACACCATAGTTTACACGCGGCTCTCGGTGGGAAACCAATCTCAGTTAATAATTTTCTTATCCAGAGAATTTAAGTCAGACCCCGAGCTATCACTCGGAATTCAGCCTCAACACTCGATAAGGCAACCAGCTTTTGTTTCTTACTCTTCCAGGTTATTAAGTTACCACTAACCATTGAGAAGTAACAAGAGGTAAATCATCTGTCAGATAAGTTACCTGCCCAGTCAGCATCTGCGAAAGCTTGTATCTTTAGGTGTTCGGCTTTTGAAAAAGTACTCCAAGTCCAGGCGACCCTTTTAAGTACCTGATAATTCTGACAACAGCTTCCATGTGCTCTTTCTGTGGTTTGTGCATAAATTGGCTTAATATACTAACTGTATAGGTAATATCTGGTCTGGTATGAGAAAGGTATATGAGCTTTCCCACCAATCTCTGATATAACTCTTTATTAGCTGACTCACCTTCTTCGGATATCTTGAGACCATGGTTAACAACCATTGGCGTGTCAACGGACTTACAATCCAACATTCCTATTTCTGCTAGGAAATCCAAGATGTATTTCCTTTGCGAAATGAATATCCCTCTTTTTGATCTTAGGACTTCAATTCCCAAGAAATACTTAAGTCTCCCTAAGTCCTTCATTTCGAATTCCTTAAAGAGTCTCACCCTCAGCGCTGTCATTTCTTCATCATCATTCCCAGTGATGATCATGTCATCCACATATATGATTAGACATATTACTAGATTTCCCCTTCTTTTTAGGAAAAGTGTATGGTCTGAGTTACTCTGATGGTAACCATATTTTTTCATAGCGGTGGTGAACTTTCTGAACCAAGCCCTTGGAGATTGCTTCAAGCCATACATGGCTTTTTTTAGTCTTCATCCTTCCCTATTGTTAAATTTCTCAGGAAACCCTACGGAGCTTCCATATACACTTCCTCCTCCAACTCACTATGCAAGAAGGCATTTTTAACATCAAATTAATGTAATGGCCAATTAAGGTTTGCTGCTACTGAGAACAAGACTTGGATGGTATTTATCTTAGCAACTAGAAAAAACATCTCAAAATAATCAACGCCATAGGTTTGTGTGTAGCCATTGGCAACTAATCTTGCTTTATACCTCTTTACCGTCCCATCTGCTCGGTGCTTTACAGTAAAGACCCCTTTAGTTCGAACTGGCCATTTTCCTGTTGGTATCTTACAAATTTCCCAAGTACCATTTTTCTCTAATGCTTCTATTTTTTTGTTCATGGCTTCTCTCCATCTCTTATCTCTTTTGGCTTCGTCTACCGTTCTTGGAATATCAACCGAGCATATAGACTCTTCAAACCTTCTTACTGTTTTAGATAGGCTTCCCCTGGCTGTGTTTGCTATTGGATATCTCAAATTATGAGATTCGTGTTCTAGTTCATACCTCTTTGGTGGGACTCCTCTATTCCTTCTTGGGGTAGGACATACCTATTAACTTTAGGCTCCTCAGAACATACATGATCAATGCCATCAATAGGAGAAGTAGGTGATATAGAAGAAGTAGGAGAAATTTCTAAAGGAATCTCTGTGTTGGAATTACTAACCTCAGGAACATCAGACGGTGAGGACATACCTAGCATTGGTAAAGTAGATTTCTAGACTTGTTCTATGTCATCTGAAGCTGAACCGGTGATCTCAACCTACTTACTCTGTTGGATTAGTCTTAGGCAATTCAGTTGGACTACATAACCAATTTAGTGGATCAACATTCCTAGTCACCTCCCTCTGGTCATTGAATTGGGTAAAGTAGTACTCGGTCTCTAGGAAATCATAATCTAGAGTTGTATACAAATGTCCAATAAGCGGATCAAAACACATGTACCCTTTTTGCTGAATTTCATACCCAACAAAAACACATTTAACAACACAAGGATCTAATTTAATTCGATGGTGTTTATGAATATGAACATAGACAGTACATCTGAACACACCAGGAGGTAATGTAAGGGTGGAAGGTAAGTTCAAATGGGGAGACAAAACGTTAATTGGAGTCTGAAGTTCACGAATCTTTGTGGGTAGGCAGTTAACTAGGTACATAGCAGTAGTGACTGCTTCAGGCCAATACTGTTTGGGTACCTTTGAGTCAATTATAATGGCTCGAGTGACTTCGAGAAGAATTTTGTTTTTTCTTTCAGACACTCCATTATGCTGAGGTGAATAAGGACATGAGGTTTGATGTAGAAGACCATTATCCCTAACAAAAGTCTGAAATTTGTGGTTTACATACTCATGCTCATTGTCCGACCGGAGAATTTTTATATGTGTCTGAAATTGTGTTAGAACCATTTTAAAAAAGGATACAAATTTGTCAAACACCTTAGACTTATGTCTGAGAAAATATAACCAAGTTATTCTGGTACAATCATCAATAAAAAGCAAAAAATATGAAAGTCCATTTTTGCTTTTTATAGGTGTTGAACCCCAAACGTCAGAGTTATGAGGGAAAATGGTTGATTAGTCTTAGTATTATTAAGAGGAAAAGATTGTCTGTGACTCTTAGCCTGAATACAAGTGTCACACGAAAAAAATATATTCTTAAAAAGTTTGGGAAACAAACACTTAAGATATCCTATGGACGGAATCGGCGGTGCCATAGCCAAGCTTGTCATTCAACCATTCCATGAGCAAGCATTGTGAGACCTTGTTGGTTCATCTCATTGACATAGTATAGTCCATTCTTTTCAGTACCATGCTCAATAATCTTCTTCGTCTGAATATCCTGTACAATACAGAAATTAGAAGACATTAATACAGTACAATTGAGTTCCTTGGTAAGATGACTTATAGATAAGAGCTTATATGACAATGCAGGAACATAAAGGCAATTTTTTAATTTAAGTGCCGGTGACATATCGACACTATCTGCCCCTTTAACTAGTACGAGATTCCCATCAGCAGCCTGGACTTGAAATTTCCTCTGTTTAACAAGAGTATGAAAGTCACAAATATCGTAAAACATTGTGTCAGTTGCCTCACAATCGAAAATCCATTCACTCAAATTTTTTATGTTAAATTTAGTTTGGGATTTTTGTCAATTATTTACTCTAAGTTTATTAAAAGAACTAGTTTGCAGTTGATGGATTCCTGCATGGGCTTCTAGAAACAGCCCAGTCTCCAAATAGGAATGCTTGAGCCAGAGTTTAAGCATCTGTACCTCACCTGCCTGGGCTTAACCTGCCTTACACGCAGCTGATTCCTGCGTTTTTGGTCTGCCTGCCACTCCCTTATACGCAGAAGGCATCTGCGTTTTATCCCTGGCTTGGATGCCACTCTTATACACAACACTTAACTGTGTTTCATCCTCCAGCTGGCTCCTCATTCCTGTGTCTCTTTTACTCCCGTCTCTAAATCTCCATCTACTAGGGTTTGCAATGTTGTAGCGCTCTCTATCATCCCTTCTCTGTTCTCGAGAAAATTGTGCCTCTCCAATCATTACACCACCAAAGCCTAAAGGTTGGATGTCTCCCTAGGTGTTGGTGATCTCCGGATTGCCCACTGCGGCGGAGATGACACCTATGGCCTTTTCCCTTTCTTTCACAAGTCTGGATAACCAACTAGTTGAAAACACCCTTTTTGGGTGTGCCTCCTGCCTCCGCAGTGAGTGCAGTATAGGTTATCCTTCTCATCCGGTGGCCGGAGGGAGGATTTAGCCGCTGGCTTGTCTGACCGACCTTTGGACACCAACTCGCTCCTTATTCCTGAAGGATTTAACCCTAGTGATGGAGTTTCTTCTGTCATAATATCCCTTCGGTAAATCTTCCTCCTGATGGCTGCGTACGCAGTTTTTACTGAAGGGAGTGGATCTCTGTTTAAGAGATCCCTTTGATCCTTATTGAAGCTCTCGTTCACCCCAGCGAGAAATTGATACAATCTGTGTTTCTGAGTCATTTCATTGTAAGCAGTAATGTCTTTTGGAAATTTCATAGGGTTTGGTTGTCTTCTATTTATCTCCTTCTAGGTGGACAAAAGTTTGTTGTAAAAGACTTTTATAGGTTTTGTCCCTTGCTTGAGATTATTTGCTTTCACCATAAAATCGAAAACTTAGAGACTGTCTCTCCCATTGCCATAGAGTTCCTCGATACCCTTCTAGAGATCTCTAGTAGTAGGGTAATCCAGAAAACTGGTTAACCAGGTCGGACTTAACATTCTTTATGATCCAACTGATTACAGATGAATCTGACTATGCCCATCTATAATAATTTAGGCTTGTGACTGGAGGAGGGGAGGCTATGATGTGCCTGAGCATCCCCCTGCCACTGATAGCTAAATGCATTAGCCTTGATCATTTTGTGTAATTCTGGTGATTTAGTTTTTCTGAGATATTAATTATTTGATTGATTTCGGTGACAGGTTTGTGAAGATTGAGTTGCTGAAGTAATTCCATCAGCTGACTAATTGAGGCAAAAGCAGTATCCCCCATTGCTTTTGTCGAAGAGGAATGATGAGCCTTAACAATTCAGACCTCTTGACCGAAACATTGCTCTAATGCCATGTTAAGCTATGTAATCAAAGTTAAGCAGTAGATTAGAAGAGAAGAAAATGTTATATCTTTTATTCCACTGTAATTACCTATTTATACAGCTTGTATAAAATGTGAACAATCAATGTAATCTGATCAATTCTGTTCTACATTTGAATTTGAATAAATAAGAATTTATTCTTCTGTTTCTCTTCTATTTTTCATCTTTTTGTTTCTGTTTTTATCTTTCTGTTACTGTTTCTGTTTTCAGAAATTAGATAAGAAGATTTGTTCTGATTTAACAATTATTTATCATGATAATGAAGTCTTGAAAGATATGTTCAACAAGCTTGGTGAGATGCAATTTACAATGGAAAAGAAGGCAAAACAACTCAAGTATGAGTGTGTTTTGGTGGGAGTGGCCGTAGGTTTTGGGTTAGGATGTTTGTTTCGCAAAATTGGCAAATAAATGATCGTCAGAAGCAGCACTTTAAGTGAACATATAATGCAGGTCTTCTGGTTGTTTTTTTTTTTTTTGCTTAATGTGGTGGCTGTAAGCATTTGAACAATGAATGAATATTTTATGCTATTACTGCAAATGACAAAATATAGCCATTTTCTCCAAGCTAAGACCTATGTTCTACTAACTCAATATGAAAAACCTGTAAAATATCAATAATCCACACTAATATATGACCAAAATAAAACTTGCTCAAATGACTTCAATCAATATCATTGTAAATAAGGAAAATTACAGTAAATAAGGAAAATTACGGTTTTCTCCTTGTGTTTTACTATATTTAATAATTTTCTCTTCATATTTAAAAAAAAGATTTTGTTCCGGTATTTTTATTCTGTCCAATGATTCTCTCCTATCAAAATTCTCATCATTTTCCATTAAAAATTGGGTTAATTTACTACTTTAACCTTACATTTATTATTTTTATAAATTTAAAAACTAAACAAAAAGAAAAATCGATAAACCCTTCCATCTTCAATTGGTAACCGGCGGAGCAACATGGTGGCTGGCGGTGAATAGTGGAACAGTTGGTTAGCAAATCAATGGAAGAGGAACCATCATGTCTATTCATTGGAGCTGCGGTAAGTGTAGAGGCATTTGTGCTCTTCATAGACAATGGAAACAAATGATTTCCTTCCACCAATTAATAATCTTTAGAAACCATTCCAGAACCCCTAAACCACCTAATGCTAGAGCAATTAGTGAACACATAATATGAACTTGCCTGCTCCATATACTTCCAATGCAAAATTGTTTGATATGAAAAGTATGAGGGATTTTTGAATATATATAAACAAACATATGCAAGCTAAATATGGGAAGAAATCACAATATTTCTTAGACATACTTTTCCTCCGTTGTTTCGCCGACGAACCACCAGGTGTTAAAAATAATTTTAATATGAATTAAAATCCTTGATTTAAAAGCCCTTTGCAAAATCTGTAGTGCTCTCACCATCCAAGTCATTGATCTTTGTTCAATCCTTGATCTCTTTCATAGCACCGTGTTCAAATCTGCTCCATCGGTTACCAGTCGAAGAAAGAACAGTTTCTTGATTTTTATTTATGTTTTAATTTATAAAGATAATAAAATAATAAACCTAATGTTAAGATTATAAATTAACCCAATGAAGAATGGTGAGAATTTTGACAGAATCAGAGAATCATTAGACGGAATAAAAACAGAGGGACAAAATAATTTTTTCTTAAAAATATAATCCTTCTAAATAATTACTTACTTAGGGGTGATTGACAAAAGGGGGTTAAAAAAAAAAATGGTGGACAAAAAATGGATGGATATTTGAATTGTGGACAAATATGCGGAGTTAGGAATCAAGGTATGCGAACTTCTAATTGAAATTAGAAGTTCGCAATCACCAAATGCGAACATCAAGTACGCAAATGAGAAATGCTAATGTGTGAATTGGAAAGAGAGTTTGCATATGGGGAATGCGAACTCTCTGAAAAGTTGACAGAATCCAGAAAAAGCAGAACAGCGTTCTCATATGAAGAATGCGAACGAAAATGTTAATAAATACGGATCAAATACAAAAATAGGCCCCGAAATTCAAATGTGGACAGCATATAAGGTTTTCGCAATCTTCAATTGCGAAAGGAATCAATCCGCAAATGACCATTGCGAACGAAATTAAATTTAATTTTTTATTAAAAAATTCACAAACAAGGAATGCGAATGTAGGGAATTAGCTCAGTTAATGACAAGATTAATGAGTGGGATTAACGGAAACAGACAGAAGGATGACACGTGGCGTAATTAAGGATGTTCACAATTGAGGAATGCGAGCGCGTTTGAACGAAACGGCGTCCGCAATCCTCAAATGCGAACTCCTCCGCATACTACAAAAAGTTATTTTTTTCTCATTTTTCACATTAACACCTAAAAATTACCAAAAATAGTAAATATTTCGACGTTCTATTGGAATTATAGCGATTTCCTGATATGTTTTTTTATTACTGATTTTTAATTATATAGTTTTATTTATATTTAATTTTAGGGATTGAATAATTAGTATTTTGATTTAGGGTTCTAATAATTATGCATGATCCAATTTTAGGATTTTAGTATTATGCATGATGAATTTTTATTTTGATTTAGGGTTCTAATAATTATGCATGATCCAATTTTAGGATTTTAGTATTATGCATGATGA
>CANUEY010157082.1:0-52697 GCA_948099555.1 Croton setiger | reverse complement strand
TATATATATATTATTTTTCTTGAATATTGATGATATTACTGACATGGTGAGTTGGATCAACTTGGACCATATTTGTATATAAAATATTGAGACATTTTGGCTATTTCAACTGAAAATTAAAGCATGGTATATAATTATTTTATTCTCATATTTATATTATTTATCTAACGGTCCATTTAACTTTGAGAAATTGTGATTATGAAGCAAGAAATTCTTATATTATTCTTATATTTATATTATTTATTTAACTCTTTTTTTTTTTTGCATTTCTTATAAAAAAAACCCCATATTTTCTCTTATTTTGATTCTTTTACTTCTCATTTCTTAATATGTTTTATTTTGGATTAATTTGCAAATTAGCATTTTATAGGAATTCTTTAATTCATTAGTAAAATATATTCTCACACTAAATAAACTTTGTCTATAAGATTAGAATTTAATTGCTAATAAAAACGTTATTATTGAAAGTGATTAACATTTTCGGTTCGGTTGATCGAACCAAACCAAAAAATCCAAACTGCATAAAAAACTAAAAATATAGATTAGTTATTGAAAACCAAACCATTCAGGTAAAAATCACCCTTCTTAGTTTTCTTTACCTTTCATTTGGTTGCGACTGAGATCTCAAATCAAGAATAAATCTTAATTTTTGATCTCTTTCTTCAGTTCTTTAGATATTTGTTGTCAGTTAATCATGAATAGAGATGTGAGAAGGTGTGAACGAGAGGAAGAACAAAAAAGATGATGTACGAAGATGAAGAACGAAGCGGATGGTTGAAGAAGATAACTGTAGATAGTAAGAAAAAACGACATCTATTAGAAGAGAGATGATGAGAAATTTGAATTAGAGAGGTGTCTGATAGAAGAGAGTGCGGCGTCTGAATGATTTATTATACAAGTGGTTCAGTTTATCAGTTCGGTTTGACTTTTAAACTTCAAAAACCGTAGATCGAATTACATAATTTGGTTTCTCATCTTTTACAACTGCAGACCGAACCAAATTAAATAGTTAACCACATTTTTATTCGGTTTGGATTTCAATTTCCGGTATATTTTGTTCACTGTATCTATTTGCATATTATCAAGGATTTCTTTTTTTTTTTTTTAAACTATGATAAATTTAATTATTTATACGTATACATGTGATAGAAGAACATGCACGTCTTCTAAAAAAAATAAATAAATAAAATAAACATGCACGTGAAATGCTCAATAATCTCTTATTATATAGTATTTTTTAATAATTAATTATAAAAGGAATATTTATTAAAATTTAATGAAAATTGTTAGCCTTGGAGTTTGGATAATTAGATAATTAAAAGCATTAACCTTAATATTAATACGTACTTTTACATATTTATACTTTTGTTAATGATTAATTAACGTATAATAATTATCTTCGTAGAGAAAGAATCTTACTTCATATCTTAGTAGGGGTTACTTAGAAATGTGTCAAAAATTGCTGGCTTGGCTTGTCAATAAGAAGGCCACTAAATAAAATTAATAATTAATTTCTTAATTTAATCATTGATTTGATAGTTTAATTAAATGCATTAGTTCATTATTTTAATTTATCTTGATTTAATTATTATATAATCTCATAGAAGAGAATCCAATTTAGTTTGTATGTTTATCTACTTAACTTAATTATTATTGTTTAATTAATATAATATGTTTGAATCGAATCGAACCGAATCCATTTAAACTAAAATTTATTTTTAAAAAATTGAATTGAACCAAAAATCATTATTAAATCGATCGGTTTTCTACTTTTTTTTATTGATTTGAATCAATTTTAATTGGATTTGATTGGTTTTATCGGTGAACCGATTACTAATCAAACCTAATAAATTATACACTATCTTTTCATACAAAAGACAATAAAAGGTCATTATGATTGTGACTTTAAACCCTTTATTAGGCAAAGAATCAATGCCTAGAATTTCTAGACATTTCTTACAAGATTAAGTTATGGTGTGGTGCAAGAAAGAATTACTCTTTACATTATCAAAAAGATAAACTTAAAAAATAAATAAAAGCTCCATAAAAAGCTAATTGTAATTAGGAATGGATTAGGTTCTTTCATTATAATTAATCATAATTAATTAATTCATACCATATTATTATTCTTTAACCCTTTCCATTTGTCTTTTGCAAAACAGAATAATTACTCCCTAAAAGCCATATCTTCTCATATTGCTTATGAGGGGAAGTTTTTAATTTTTTATTATTTTATTTATTTTGTAAAAATTTTTAAAAAATTAATAATAATAATAATATTAGTTGATTAATTGAATTGGTTGTGGCTAAACTAATCATAATCACACCAATTAGGCAACCTCACAACACAAAAAGTCACTTAAAAGCTACATAAAAATGAGCTACTTTATTAGTAATTTATGACTATGCTAACCCTATACTCAAACTCTATTTGTGCTTTTTGACTAAAGAAGCTTGCTGCTTCTGAAAGCAATTGCCCAAAAACCCACCCATATTTTTTATATGTCCCACACCACCCTCCAATAATCCCCCTCTTAATTACTTCATTAATTGTACTAAAATATCACTTTACATTGCACACTAAGTCATAATCCACTAATAACAGAATATAAGAAGACATGTATAGGATTTACATTTCACACTCAATCATAATCTAATTCGTATAACAGAACGGAAGAAGACGAAGACATAGACTGTGTTCGACAGACATAGACTCTGTGTTTGGCAACAATATCCCCTAAAGTAGAATAGTTTTTTAATTAATTTTTACATATTTTTTGTGAATTCAGTGAAAAAACTAATCTTTTTACGTTTCATAAACAATTATTACGGTCTAATAAATATATATGATTTTGGTATAAATTCATAATTAATCCTCTTTCCCAACTTAAAATGTATATATATAATCTAACTTTATAAAATTATAAAACAAAAAAGAACTATGTTCCTAAGACTTTATCTTGATTACATAAATGAATAATGTTATTATCTTTTCTTGTTATAAACAAAAAAACAATATAAAATTATATATATAAAAATATAATTATAAGTTAATGAACAGAAGGGTATATTAGGGATTAAACAATTTCATCATCATCATCATCACCACCAATGAATCCATTTTCAGAAGAAGAAGTTGAAAGAGTAATCAGCCCATTGCAATCAGAAACACTATCTTGCAAGCTCAAAAGAAGATGAGAAGTACTAAAACTCATAGTTGGTTTAGACCTTGGAACAATTGGAACATCAGCTTCACCAACTAGCATTTGAACCACATTTCTCATAGTTGGTCTAGCCAATGGGTCAGGGTGAGAACAAGCTAACCCAACCAAAAGAACCCTTCTCATTTCATTTTCATCAAACTCACCTTCTAATCTTGAATCAGCAGCCATTAATAACCTTCCTTCTCCATGTAAACTCCAAACCCATTCAACTAAATTGCTATTATTAACCTTAACCCCAACCCCACTTGTTGGTTCTTTCTCAATTGGTCTTCTTCCACTAGCCACTTCAAGAACCACAGCTCCATAGCTAAAAACATCAGTTTTTTCAGTTGCTCTTCCTGTTAATAGATATTCAGGAGCTAAATAACCCATTGTACCTGCTGCAACTGTTGCATCAGGTGATTTATCATGTTCAATTTGTCTAGCCAATCCAAAATCTCCTAATCTTGCATTAAACCCTTCATCTAACATAATGTTACTTGTCTTTATATCCCTATGAATCACTTGATTTTCACATTCTTGATGTAAGTAAGCTAAAGCTGAAGCAACTCCTAGCAAAATTTTTCGCCGGTGCGGCCATGGCAATGGTGTTCTTGCTTCAAACAAGGCTTTATCAAGACTTCCATTAGGCATTAAGTCATAAACTAACAAAATTTCTCCTTTCTCATGACACCAACCTTGAAGTCTAACTAAATTTCTATGCCTAAGAGTGCCAATTATTGATAATTCAGATAAAAATTCATTCTTTCCTTGACTACTATGACTACATCTTTTTACAGCAACAATGTCACCATTTTCTGGTAATATTCCTTTATAAACTGTCCCAAAAGCACCATTTCCTATAATTCTATTAGCATTGAAACATCTAGTGGCTGTTCTAAGCTCTTTGTAGCTAAATTCTTTTGGCATTTTAATCACTTCTGATGCAAAAGATTCTGTCTTTTTCACATATTTGTACTTTTTAGAAAATACCCAGATCAAAACACCAGCAAAAATGGCTAAAAATGCACTAGCTGTAACTACCCCTGCAACTGCCCCAGGACCTTGCTTACATAGCTGGTTATGGCATGAAGAAGAAGAAGACTTACTGTTCTTTTTTTCATTACTACTACTAGTCATTGTATTCGAACCAGTAGGAGCCAATGTTGGTGGCGGTGACTTAACGGAATTAGCCGTTGGGTTCATCAAATTAGCCGTTGGTGGCGGCGGAGAAAAAGCAGAGCCGGAACTCGAACCCGAGTTCGAGTCGAACAAAGAACTAAAACTCCACCATTCAATGCTATGGATTTCTGTACTTCCTTGAGTCGAACCAGAAAACCCAACATACATAAAATCACTAACGTATTGATCAAGATCGAGAACCAAAGAAAAAATTGGTTCTTTGGGTTTAAGATTTGAGTACGAAACCGATACACTTAGACCATGATTCGTACCATTATACTCGATCCACGCATTGACAAGATCGCCACTTTTAAGATCGATATCTATGGAATCCAAATCGCCCACTTGTGAAGAAACCATACTGTTCAGATCCAAACCCACATGATTCCCATTAATGTCTTTGAATTCAACGTCCATTAGAGTATCGAACTCCACCGCCACGAACCCAGAACCAAGCCCATCGGAGTTCAGCAACCCCATACAAGCACCGGCGGCGCCTATTGTCTCGGCGTCAGGCGAGATTACAAATGCAAGCCCACCACCAATCGAAGATGGGTTTAGATTGGTAACAGAAAAGGAGAAAAAAGTAGTAAAACTCGTAATAGAATGAGACCCAGGTTGCCGGAATCGAATTGGTTTAGTATAGAGTACTCTCCCGGCGCCGGAAAAAGGGACGGCAAGGTCACGAGTAAGACGAACACTTCCATTGTTCAAATGGGCGTCGCCGAGAAGCTTTAAACTACTTAAAGTTAAAGTACCAAAATCGAATTCAGTAGTTGCAGAGATTATTACAACAAAGGAACAGAGTAAAAACAGAGAAAAAGTTACAATGCTTGAAGTTTTGTTAACGATAGACGACATTTTAGTGAATGGCCATTAGAGAGAGATATTGTATTGGGTATATATGTCGTTTTGTAAGAAGAAGTTGTCGTTTTAAGAAATGGAGACGAAGAAGAAGAAGAACAGTTCACGGGTTGATAGAGATAGAGAAGAAAGAAAGAAGAAGAAGAAAGAAAATAAGAGGAGAAATAGCATGAAGATCAAAGAATCCAAAGGAGAAGTGAAGAAGACAGGTGGATGGAGGTAGTGACACGTGGCTTATTGTAACGGTTATTTTTTGGGTGATAAAAAGAAATTTTTCTTTTCTTTTTCTTTTGTCCTATTCTCGTTTCTTTCTGATTTGCTCTCCACTCGCCAACGAGTGCTTGTATTGTACTGCCACTCCCTTCATTATTTAAATCTTTATTTTATTATAGAAAAAAAAATATATTTTAATTTTAAACTCAATATAAGCACATAACATTTAAAAAAAAATTATTAAATTTTTTCAAATATACCATTCTATGTTTTTAAAAAAACTAGTCATATAATTAATACTTGTAAAAGTAATTGTTACACAATCATTTTGCAACTTAGGGTTGAGCAAAGCAGTTAACCGAACTGAACCGGTCGATTTTTTGTTAACTGAATGCACTAAATGAGTAATTGAAATCGGAACCGAATTTTTTTTAGTTAACCGAAAATGAAACTAAATAACTGATCGGTTAATCGAATTTTTGAAAACATGTTATGAAAGGGTTGCGCAATCGGTTAACTGAACCGAAACCAAAGTAGAAAGAAGAAAGAGAGGACGAAAAAAAAAAGAGATTTTCAAAACGACATCGTTTTAGATATTGAAATTCGGTTTTTCGATTAACCGAAATAACCGAAAATTTCAGAAGTGATAGTCGAAAATCTAACCGATTTTTTCGGTTAACTAAACCGAAAAACCAAAAAACAAAAAACTATCAAAATTTCGGTTAATCGAACCGAAATCGGTTTTGGTTCTAACCGAAGTTTGCTCAACCCTACTGCAATTGATTAAAAAAAATTTACGGATTTCGATCTATTAATATAAATATATAAAAAAATTAGTTATTTATTATTTATATTATAAAATAAATAACTATTAGTCAATGTTGAACTATATATTGTACCTTAATAATCAAACTTTAAAAATGTATTAATAATAAAAAGTAGTGCCAATTAAGGAAAACATTATCTTTAGCAATGTAGTTATGTTTGTCCATTTGCATCTAATAAATTAAAAATTTATAACCCCTTTAATGCTTAATTAGTATTACTCACATGTATTGTCTCTATTATAAGTTTACAATCTAATATCTATAAAATAATGTTCATTAAATTTAAATATTTTATATGTTTTAAAATAAATTTAATTGTAAATTAATGAATAATAAAAATTTTAATAATAATTTTAGAATTAATTATATCTATATTTATGTTTCGTAAAAATAAAATAATTGTTTGTTAATTACGTGAGTTAATACGACGCAAACACAAATTTTAATAAGTTGGATTGATACGACACATTAAATTAATGAGCTGTGTATAAAGTCAGACTTCATGGATTAATTAATTCTCTTAACGCAACACGAACACAACGCATTAATACGAATTGTCAGACTAATGTTTAAAGATAAAATCGGTAAAAAAAAGTGATTTTATCCTTTATTTACACAAATTAATATTTATTTTAAAACTAAAATTTATATTCTATGTGCTTATTTATGTTTTGTACTAGAATAGAAAAAGCTAAACTCAAACAATGGGCGAAGGTCCAATACCAAACTTTACCTACAAACCATCTAATGTCTTTATTCATAGGAGCGTGTTCGCACTTGCTATAAGAGCGAGTGAGACTGATCATTTTCTTTCCTCTTTATTTTTAACCATTTTATCACATAAAGAGTTGAAGAAGATAAGAAAGGTGTTAAAAAATTGTTTATTTTAAGTAAACTAGTTGTTAGACACAATAATCACTAATTTTTTATATTACTTAATTTTTAATTTAAATTTAATAGTCTTTTTAATTATTTTATTAAATTATATACAATATGAATAGAATATGATATTTGTTGAAATTGTTATATTCATTAAAATAAATTGTAAATATTAAATTAAATATAAAAAAATATTACATATTTATAATTATTTATAATAACAAAAATTTTCATATTTATACTTTCACTTGTTAATTTAATAAATATTATATTTTAACTATTTTTCAAGAGCATGTTTTATTGTAAAATATTTTAAAAACAATTACTATTTTTAATAATATTATTGTTTATTTACTTACTTTAAAATTTTGAATATGTTTTTCACTTCTAATTTATTTCAATCACTAACTATAATTGAAAAAATATTGTTAAAAAAAAATAATCACATTGCAAAACAAATTTAAATAGAATTATTATAATAATTATAATATAACATATATTATTTAGTTTTACTTAATAAATATTAATTTTATTTTTAATTTGATTAAAATCAAACTAATTATATTCAAAATTAAAAAATTAATTTAGTAAATTAATTTTTTTATTTAAACTATAATTGAAAAATTCTAGTAGGGTGTTTAGGTAATTCTCCATCATTATTATTATTATTATTATTATTATTATTATTATTATTATTATTATTATTAATTTTAATTTTTAAAATGATAGTACTATTGCAATTTAAAATCTAATCAATTAATTTCAAAATAAAAAAATTAGTTTAGTAAATTATTTTTTTTTTGATTTTTCAATTAATTACCGGTTTTTTACCAAAACTGAATATCGAAAGTTTGGTTCAATATCTAAATTTTAGATTTGGTTACTGATTGATTTGTTTCGTTATAAATGATTTAATTAGTATTTGATTCTTTTTTTTATTGGTTTGTCATCTTTCATATGATTCCAATTGATTCCCGATTTTTTTAAATCAACTCGAACCGACTCAATCAGTATTATACGGATTTACCATTTGAAACCCACCAATTGACCGATTTGATTTGTTTCGGCAATCGATTTGGGTTTAAAAATCTCACTCTCACCCTCCAAATTCCTACTACTATTGCAATTGCAACAATCCACGTAAGCAAAATGGAGCAATGGTCCCGCACGCATACAATCACAGAATTTTTGGCGTGGATTTCAGAATTTTCCAACTAATGAGTTTGATTTCTAGTGTATGATTGCTATGAAGACTTCTATTTCTCTTCTCTTCCACTGATTTATTATTTATTTTTTAATAATAATAATAACATGTGATGGTAGGGGTGGGGTCCTTGCGAGCCCACAGTTAGGTGCGTGGACATGCATGAAACAGTTAATCATTTTATTTATGTCATGCTTTGATCAGACGGTCCATGTGGAGCCACGAGATTGGGTTAAAAAAGTAACCAATGGTTTGAGTGCATTTTAATATACCACAATTGGAAGTGTTTATATGAAGCAAGAAAATATTTATTTAGAAAATAATAATTTTAGATTTAGACGTTTTTAATGGTATTAGCTGTAATTAGATGTGTTAATTAAGGTAATATGGTATGGATTTATTTTTTTGGAATCACTTAATCTCTAAGATTAATAATCCTTTTAATTTTGATTGTGGTATGGTTCATATATACTAAGGGTATATGTTATCATTGTACTATATATGCCAGTATATATAGTCCATATATACTGACATATATATTATATATGTCAATATATATAACCCATATATACTGACATATATACTAATAAATTAAAAGTATATATGACAATATAATTCTCTTTTATACTAGTTAATTAAGAACTTAATTAAGGGCATTGATCCAATTATTGACTTATTAGGTGCAAATGCCCAATCTCGAGGGCATGTTCCCTAACAATTGCATTCTAAGGCCCATTATATTGGGCTTCTATATAAGAGTAAGACCCTGTAAAGAATAAACATACATATAAATAAAAATTTAGGGAGGAAGATTAAAAAAGTCCATTTTAAAAGAAAATTTCTCTAAAAAGATATACTTTATTTTTAAAGAGATTAAAAGAACATTTTTTAATAAATTGAAACTAAAATAGATTTTTTATAAAAAAATTCCCAAAACATCACATAATAAAATTAATTGTTTATAACATGTTAAAAACTGTTTAGAAATAATTCATAATTTTACAATTCCATTTAAACTTTATAAAAAAATTTCAATGTCAGTAATCATAGAAAAAATAATTATAATCTGTTCACATTTCGTTCATAAAATTTTCACAAACTGTTCAGAACATGTTCACATATATACTAAAATTTTCACAAACTGTTCAGAAATTGTTTGGAACATGTTCATATATACTAAAGATGAAAAATAACTGTTTTAATCCCATAAAAACTTAAGAATGATCCTTTTAGGACTAAAAAACTTACAAAGATATTTTCAGTTAAAAAACATAAAGGAAAGACTGTATATTAGCTTTTCCCAAAAATTAACATTATTTATGATTTCGTTACTTTTTGTTTTATATTTCTTAATAAACAAAAAGTACATTATTTTTTCAAATATAGTTTAATGATAAGTACATATGCTGAGTTTATACATTTTATTTATAACATTATATTAATTATTGTTCACATAACGGCAGTCCTTTCTTATTTCTCCTTCATCACCTGTTAGTGGACTATTCTCTGACAACAAAAGTATAGCTCTAGCAAATTGATCATGAAAGTAACCGTTATCGGTTGCCATCTTTTCGACAAACGGAGATGTAACTGGATCAGAAGCTAATTGCTGATCTACTAAAAGTAGTCCCTTGTGATTTAACACATTTTTGTAATAATTATTGTCAATAATCATTGGTGTTTCTCTATCATTTCTTGCATATAAAACTTCTTTTGAGTCTGGGTCTGGAGTTGGGCACCTGCCTTTTAGGTACTCAGCATATTCAGGGTCTAAAGTTGGATCAACTGTAGGGTATAGTCTTTGTACTAGATTTACACAATGGACTCTACCAACCGAGTGAGCGCCTACAAGTAAATACTCGATCACTGAACTATTTTATGAACAATAAATTTGAATATGATAAAATAGATTTATACCTAAAAGAGCAACTGTTCCTTCAATATCAATTCCAGCAGATTGAAAACGAGAAAGAACTAATGAAATGCTATCATTGTGGTTAGGGATGAATTCTTCAAGAACTGCTTCATAGCTCTCTTTGCTATCTCTTCTTCCTGTTTTCATTTCAATTCTTGGTCCACCTAACTATATATATTCACATTAATTACACAAATTTTTGATTAAAATTTATGTCAAAATAATTAATAAATTCATACGTAATATTGAAATTTAAAAAAAAAAAAAATTCTAAAAGTAGGGTTTGATTAATCGGTCGAACTAAACTGAACTGATTTAAATTGAGTTGATTCAAATTGAAAATAATTCAATTTAGTTTATCTATGTAAACCTCATTTTAATTTTATTTTTCAATTAAACCGACATCTGAATCAAACCGAAAGTGATTGGAACTCGTTTCTTAACATTTAAAAATCGAATTAATTTAAAAAAAAAAAGAAAAAAAAAAAGTCGAAAAATTAAGAAGGTATAGTAAGTAAGTACCATAACAATGCCATCTCTTGCAGAAAGAGCAACAATATCAGCACAAGAAACAGTAGAAGGACATTCAGCTTCAAGAGCAGCTTTAATTGTATTTACATATTTGAAATTTCTCATTCCAAAGCTTCTTGTTGATATTTTTTCTGATTCAATTCCATTCAATGTTTCCAATAGTAGAGATGCATCACACTAGCAAAATATATAATAAAATAATTATATTATTAATTATATGTAAAACACAATTAGTAAGATTAATTAATTAATTAATTATAAACCTTAATAATGCAATCATGAAAGAGATTTCTAAGCCAAGAAACTGCTGTATTTCCATGCTCTTTGTAGAGCTTGATGACTTGTTCTTTGATTATTTCTTCTGCTCTTGGGCAACTTTTTGCATAGTAGTCTAATTCAAGATCACTTTTGCCTTTTCATTAAGCAGGAGGAGGAAGAAGAAGAAGAAAAGATTAAATAAATTATTAAGAGTTAAAAATAAATAAATACTATTTTTTATTTATGTAATTCCAATATAAATATCTCAATTCTTTTAAAAAAAGAGATATATACTATTTTTTTATAATAAAAAGAATTATTAACCGACTAAATTAATATTATGGACTATATAATTGTATGGTACGAGTCAATTTCATATAACGATATAAGTCGTTTATTTACGACAATACATGAAAAATAAAAAAGAAACTACTAAGTAAATAATATTTACCAGAATGAAAGAGGAAGAACAGAGGTAATAACAGAAAGATGATGGTAATAGAAGAAGTAGCCATTCCCCTTTCTTGTATGTAATTGGAAATGGCTTCTTTATATAGAGAAGGTGAGGCTTAAAAGCTTTTGAAGCACAACTTATATTTTTGTATAGCAGCCTAACTCACCACTATATACCTGCTTTCTTTGACTTTATATATCCCACTTGCAAGCCCATCCCATTGCTCCTCTATCTTTTATATTATAGTTTTATATTAATTTCAATTTTTTTTAATTATTTATAACTCATCCTATCTGACTTAAGTGTTTTTCGTAAAATTATGTGTTCGAATGATGGTTAACTTTTTTCTTAAAAACCAAAAAAAAAAAAAGGCAAAATGAAGGGTATTTATAAGTTTCGAAAAAGAGAGTTTCTGTTTTTCTAATTTTTTTAAATAACTCAAGTTAGATTAATCGACTTAATTATGTTATCATTGTTAATTAAATAGCTAATTAGTTAAGAGAAAAATCACCTGTATATTGATACAATAAAATCAAACCATTTTGGAAAAATCAATTTGCTTGCTTTAAGCCAAAGCATAATAATAAATATTAAAGAAAAGAGAAAAATATTTTTTTTTATTATTCAGTCGATATTCTAAATTATGATTGTGTTTAAAGACTAAAATATAAAAATATATATTAAATAACTTGATAAAGCTCTTTTATTTTTATTTTGAATATAGACTATGCTATATTTTATAGATTAAACCAATATATTATTGGTTAATTAGAGGCTTTTGTAACCAACCAGCCGCCCTTCAAAAAGGGATTTTGATTGAAGCTATTATGTATGATTGTTTGAAGGAAATGGTAACCTCTAAATGTGGATTTCCATGTCAAATATCATCATATCTTATATTTTGATAATATGTTGTTAGTGGTAATTAATTATAATCATCTCCAAAAACCACTAAATAATGTTAGTGCGATTAAAGTATATAAGTCAGTTTGCTGAGTTGGTGTAACCAGCCAATAAATTTTATACACCTGGTAGAAATTATAATAAACATCTCACTCCTTTGGTGCATAGATTACACAATCAATCGTCAGAGTTGTCTTTTGTACAAAACCCGCTACATACACCATACGAATAGACAAGGTCACGGCCTGGTTTGGCCCACTGATTTCGGCGGCCCGGCGTTAAACCCAAACCGTTCGAATCGTAATCCAAATCGTTAAAAGGATGGTCCGGTTAAAATTCAAGCTATTTTCGAACCATAAACCATATTAAATCGGAACTGTCGATGAACCGTACTTTTGAAACCACCGATTAAATTTTTAAAAAAAATTAAAAAAAAAAAAAATAACCGGCCGAATCGCTGATTAACTGCCATGAGACCACCAGTTAACTGACAGGCCGGTTAAAGTTCAACATTTCCCTAACTGTGGCCTAGCGGAGGCCCGTAATTGGCCCGGCCCGGCCCGTGTCCATGTCCATGTCTACCATAGGAAGATAATAATATCAAACATTCTGTCAGTAACGATTCTTGAGTCTTGGAAAATAATCTTGTTTCTTGCAGTCCAAAATGTCCATATGGAGAGAAACCCAGAAAGCTACCTGCGCAATCTCCACTTTCGAGATACACCACCAGGATAAGAGATTAGAGTATTTAGTAGGAAAGATAAAGGGCAGCCCAAGCCAATTGCAACATCTATTCCACAATCCCAGCTAACATGACACAATTGGAAGAGGTGCTCTATGGACTCCATAAAAGAATAGCAAAAAGGACAGATTCCTGCAGTTTCAACATTAGCTTCACTTACACTGTGGGGGGGGTGTCACCATTCAGAGAAGGAAACGCATCCCTATCCAGTTAATTGTCTGCACATAAGAATTCCATTATGAATTTGAGGTCAAAACAAGAACATAAAATGGGCTATAAGGAGTAGCTTACTTTAAAAGTTTACCTGGAATTGCAGCAAATTAGCGGTCTTCAACTTACTTTAGAAATTTGACTTCAATTTCAAAATCGAAATCAATACCTAATTAGACTTGTTGTAGAAGCAAAGAAGAAGAAGACTAGAGGACCAATTTCAAAAGCCGTAAAATGGACAATGGTTGTTCGTTCAATACCCAGTAAACGCAAAGGAGAGAGATTTCAAAAGTTGAACAAACAGTTAGGTTAACTTGTGGCGGTGGTCAATCCGGCGCCAAGGGATTTAAATTTCGGAAAAGATTAGAGGTGTCAAGCCGTGTACTGTCTACAAGCCTGAAGGATCTGAAGATGGCGAAGAATATGCCTATTTTCAGCGGTCAGTTGCTCTTTGGGTTTGATGTAGAAGAAACACAAGGTTCTCTAAGCCTGCACCCTCCATAAATGGTTAACCTATTTAGGGAATCAGGTTTTCTGTGGAGTTCAGAGCGGTGAATGCTGCCTGACAAATACCCTTTTTTCAGTTGATGGCCTTTGTGTTCGGACATTGCATTCTAAAAGGGCTTCACAGAGCTGATATTGTTTTCTGCTGCTCAAGGTAAGTATCTTGAACTTTCTTAATAAGCAAGCCGTTGATTACTTACTGCTCCCACTATTTACCTTATAAGTGTCTTTTACGATTTTCATAATATTAAGAACATTATTTTTAAAAATTGAAAATTAAATATAAATACATTTGGGAAAGTTTATTTAAATTTTTATGACATTTATACATTTTTTTTCATAAATAAATATTATAAAAATATTTGACAAAAGGAATTTTTACTCATTATATTATAAAAAATTTATAATTTGTTTACTATAGAAATAGAAATAAAAAATAATGTCTTAATAAAGTCATTAGTTGTGATTATTATAAAAATTACCAAATTTTTATATAATAATGTAAATGATATTATTTAATGAAGTTATAAAAATAACATAATACGGCTAATGATTTACTAATATTTTTTAAAATTTATATAATATAAAAAAAATTGATATGGATAAAATATATAAATTTTTTTAATAAATTATATGGTACATATCCTAGTCGAGGATAAATAGCAGCGATTTAAAATGACGGTGGGATAAAAAATAGGCAATAGGGTAAAATCTTGGGAGAATCTAATCAGACGGTACAAAACAGTTTTGATCAAAATCATATAGCGGTTGATACGAGATTATAGTGCATAATTAACCTCTTAACACACAAGATTAAAACCTCCAAGTAGTAGAAAGAAGCTTAAATGCTTTAATTAATTAATTACCATCTTCTTCTTCTATTAAAAATTCAGTTTTTTCCTCTCATATAAAAACTCACGCCCCCACCTTCCATCATCACCGCCACCACCTTCTTCTGCGATTGAGAAGAAGAAGAACATCGCCGGAATTCGGAAGAAGAAGAAGAAGAACATCCTGAAAGACAATTTACAAAACCCTAAATCGTTTCGGTTTTTCATTTTGAAGGCTTGATATACAACTATTGTTAGGTACCAACTTGTATACGTATAGTATAATAACAAAGTATTTTGATTTGATTTTTCTTTTTTAAATTGATCATAATTTTTTTTACTGGGGTTTCTTCAAATTTCGTAAATTGTGTTGTTTTTCTCTGTTATGTATTATGCATGCGTATATGTCAGTGAATGAGAATTTTGTATTTTTGTTTGGAACAGATTATAAATTCTTTTGTTTTCTAAGAGAATTTGAGTTTATATTTTTGGGTTTTAGTTTTTAATTGTGTTTTCAGTTATGTATATGTTTTGAGACCTCAGGAGTGATTGGTTTGTGATACTTGTTTGGTACTCGATTAGTGGATTCATCAACAATGATTACTTTTTTTGTAATAAAAATTCTGACCTTGCAGTGTTTAATTTTCATGGTGTTTGGCTGATTCTTCCTGTGGTTCTGGTCTAGTTGGTGTTGGTGATGGGGATAATGACATGATCATTGTCATAGCTTGATTAGTAGTGAGTGACTTGTGTTTGTGAATTTGTGAGAATGTGAATGCCATATGTGAGTAACTGAGTATTTTAGTTATACTGCTTTCTGATGGACAATTCCTACTTTTGTAGGGTTTTGGTTATAATCTAACAAACAGAAAAAAACTGATGAGCAACCGTGGGCAAAAGCGGACAGAAATTGTGGATGAATTTCCGGCAGATAAGAGAGCTTGCAGTTCATTGGAATTTAGACCAAGTTCTTCTAACTCATCCATTCAAACGAATGTGAATTCTATAAATGCAACTAATGAAACCCGTGATGCTGGAGCCCATGATGCAGATATGGATACTTCATCCTCTGCTTCAGCTTCAAGTAGGTCAGAAGAGGAAGAACACGAGAGGGATTCAGCTGATGGCTCTTGTGATTCTGATGAAGCTCTGCCTGAACATAGCAGTTTGCAAAATTATCAAATGGAGAGATCTTCCGGTGATCATCGCAGATTGAGGAGTGCATTATCCGGTTTAAGTGAAGGCGCTGAGCCTTCCAGTTTATTAGCTGCACTCACAGAATTGTGTGAAATCCTATCATTTTGTACTGAGGATTCTCTTTCAAGTATGATGGCAGACTCATTATCGCCTGTTCTTGTCCGGCATGCTATACATGAGTCCAATCCGGATATAATGTTGTTGGCTATAAGAGCTTTAACTTATCTGTGTGATGTGTTTCCTCGAGCATCTGTTTTTCTTGTTAGACATGATGCTGTTCCTGTTCTTTGTCAAAGACTGATGGCTATTGAGTACTTAGATGTAGCCGAGCAGGTATATTCTAATGCCAGTAGTTATGTTGATGTGAAGCAGAATGTTACTTATGACCTCTATTGATGATATATGTATGGCTTGAATACAGTGCTTGCAAGCAATGGAGAAAATATCTCGTGAACAACCACTTGCATGCCTGCAGGCCGGGGCGATAATGGCTGTTCTTAAATTCATTGACTTCTTCTCTACTAGCGTGCAAGTAAGTGATTATGCAAATTTATGCTCACAAATTTTGCATTTTGTTAACCTTATCTCTAACTTTGAATTTTGCTATAATGTATTGTCTTAGAGAGTTGCGCTTTCAACTGTGGTCAATATATGTAAGAAATTACCAACAGAGTGCCCTTCTCCTTTTATGGAGGCTGTTCCCACATTATGCAATCTCCTACAGTATGAGGATCGACAGGCATGCACTTCATTGAATTTCTTAATGATTTAGAGAATATGATCTTTTTGTTTTAAATATTTTTGGTGATATAAAAAATGTTTGTCCTTTGTTTCAAATTTCAGCTTGTTGAAAATGTAGTCATTTGCTTGATGAAAATAGCTGAGCGAGTTAGTCAATCTTCTGAGATGCTGGATGAACTATGTAAGCATGGGCTGGTTAATGAAGCTGCACATCTAATACATTTGAATAGCCGAACTACTCTATCTCAACCGATATACAATGTATGTTTGAATACCTTGTTTGACATCAGGTTGTCCTGGTTTTTTGGAGTTATGGTGCATAATCTGTTTTCTTGACAGGGTTTGATTGGGCTGCTTGTTAAACTTGCATCTGGTTCGATGGTGGCTTTTAGGACACTATATGAACTTAATATATGCAGCACCTTGAAGGACATATTAGCTACATATGATGCCTCACATGGAATGTCTTCTCTCTTTGCAGTAGATGGGCAGGGCAACCAGGTTATATTCTATGATATTTTTTTAAAGTTTTTCCACTCTATTCACAAGGTGGTCAATAAATTATATGTTCCATCTTATATCAATGCCTATGCATGGAGCATAATAAAAGGTTATATATGATTGCTTTTTTAGATTGACTAAAATTCTTGGTGGGTAGAATTCCAGGTAGATAGTTTTTATGTTTATCCTTGAGCGAGACTGATTATACTTGCATTGCAGTTTGCATACCTTTTCTTTTTTTTTTTTTTAAAAATATAGCATGAGAATTGGGACACTGATTTACTCTATCTATATATGTTACTGAGTACATATGAGTTCACTGTTGATGGGTATAAGCATTTACAGTGAATCTCTTTCAGTTACTTCTGCTTTGAAACAAATTTTCCATTCATAAGGAATATAAATTGATATATGGTTTTGGCATTTGGAAGTTGAAAGAATGTTGATAATTATTACCAAAAACATTTTCTAAGGTGCACGAGGTTCTAAAGTTGTTAAATGAGCTCCTCCCTCCAGTACCAAAGGAGCAAGATGTTCAACAAGAAGTGTCAGAAAAAGAGTCTTATTTAGTTAATCATCCTCAGCTTTTGCATCAGTTTGGATCTGATATGCTACCCATGTTGACCCAGGTAGGTTTTCTGATGCATATCACTGCATTTACTCTTTGGATACCTTCACATGCTTTATGATCTTTTCAATCTCCCCCTCAAACAGGTGGTTGATTCTGGGGCAAATATATATGTTTGCTTTGGCTGCCTATCTGTTATCCATAAACTTCTTTACTTCAGCAAATCCGACATCCTGATTGAATTACTTAAGAGTGCAAGCATCGCAAGGTAATTGGGCATCCTCATATGCAGTGAACTTTATATTGCATGTGTTTCAATAAATCTAATCAAGTTCCTCACTCTTGACTTCGACAGCTTTTTGGCTGCGGTTTTCACACGGAAGGATCAGCATGTCCTCATATTAGGCCTAAATATAGCTGAGATAATATTGCAAAAACTTTCAGATGTGTTCCTGAATGCATTCATTAAGGAAGGTGTATTTTTTGCCATTGATGCCCTTGTGATGCCAGAAAAATATTCACCGTCAATGTTTCCAGTGTTCAGTGGCATTCAGCTTACCTATGACTCCAATAAAAAATCTGTTCCAAAGGTTGTTCGAAGATGCTTATGTTATGCATTTGATACAGGCCAGTCTCCCACCACTTCAGATGTCGGAACATGCAAGCTCATGAAGGATGGTGTTCCAAGTCTTGCTAAGCATATAAAATCTGCTTACTTTGCACAAGAATTGTGTGATTCTGAGAATGGATTGACAGACATCCTTCAGAATCTTAAAGCTCTTTCTGCATCATTGACTGATCTGATGAATTTTCCCACAAGTGTAAATGATTCCAGACAAGATGAAGAGAAGTCTTATTGTTTGTTGCGACAAATTATGGATAAGCTTGATGGAAGAGAACCTGTTTCAACTTTTGAATTTATTGAAAGTGGACTTGTGAAGTCATTAGTGAACTACATATCCAATGGCCAGTGTGAGAGTAAGAAGGTGGAACTTCATGGTAATTGTGACCATTATTATCTTGTAGGAAAACGACTTGAGCTGTTTGCAAGGCTTTTCTCATCTTATTCAAGCTTTGTTGAAGAATTGCCTGTGACCATTTTAGTACGGAAATTGCAAAGTGCCTTAGCTTCTTTGGAGAATTTCCCTGTTATTTTGGGCCATTCATCTAAGCAAAAAAACTGGTTTGCTTCAGTTCCCAATGGCTGTGGTTTATCTCACCCATGCCTGAGAGTTCGTTTTTTGAGGGGTGAGGGTGAAACATGTGTTTCCGATTACTCGGATAATGCTGTCACTGTTGACCCATTTTCTTCTTTGGATGCTATTGAAAGGTTTTTGGCTCCAAGAGTTAGAATAGAAATGACCAAACAAGTGGAACCAGATACTTTATCCACAGAACCAACGGAAAGTGCACATTTTCAGATTCCATCAAATTTCAACTCTTGTGAAGGTCAAAGCTCAGGTGCCATCGAGTCTGGCAGCAAGTCTACTGATTTGCATCAGATGCAGGTCAGTATTTATGTCATGATGAATGAGTCAATTCATGGCTTTTCTTTTTTTAATCATCCTTATCTCTAGCTCTGTTTTCAGTTTTATTACAGGTTATGAGATCTCTTGGTAGTTAAGTTATTATTAACTGATTTGCAGGAGGATGAGGCTCCAGCAGAACAAATGATAAATGTACAACAGCAAAGTCTTGGTGATCCTATGACTTCAAAAGATTCTTCTATTGTAAGTAGATTCTTCATTCAATGGTCCCATCTCTTAGTTAATCATGTTCATATATGTTTCCTCAACTTGTTCAGCTATTTAGCTGGTCTTATCTGCTAGTTTCTTTGTTAAATTCCAGGCCAATTCTGATTACATGGTACAATTTCCTTCTGTGGAAGACATCAATGGGAAAACCGAGTGTCTCTCATCCTCTAGCAACGAAGATGCTTTGCCAAAACTATCATTTTTCCTAGATGGGCAAGAATTGGACCCAAGTTTGACACTGTATCAGGCAATTCTCCAGCACAGAATTAAAGCCGATCATGATGTTAATACAGGTGCAAAGATGTGGAGTCAAGTCTACACACTGACTTATAAAAAAGCTGCAGAACAAAGTGATACTCCTCAAGTATGTGATAGTTTGGTTCAAAATTCCTCTGTGGTGGATAAGGTCAGGGCCTATATGCTGTGTAGTTCATTGTGCAGCAGCATATTTAATTATGAACTTGCTTCTGACTTAGATAAGTCAAGTCCTGCTTATTATGTACTGTTTCTGCTTAAAAGTTTGGAAGGCTTGAACAAGTATACCTTTCATCTGATGTCTGGTGAAAGAGTGCATGCTTTTGCTGAAGGGCTTATCAACGACCTGGATAGTTTGAAAGTAGTGGTTCATTCAATCTCACGGAATGAGTTTGTGAGCAGCAAATTGACAGAAAAACTGGAGCAGCAGATGCGGGATTCTTTGTCCGTGTCCGTCGGTAGTTTGCCATTGTGGTGCAATCAACTTATGGCTTCATGCCCGTTTTTATTTAGCTTTGAGGCAAGATGTAAATATTTTCGGTTGTCAGCATTTGGGTCTCAGCATGTTCAGCCACAGACACCACAAACTACAACAGGAGTTCCAAGGGGCAGGCGGTCAAATTCAGGCACTTTGCAGCGTAAAAAGTTTGTTGTATCACGTGATCAGATCTTGGAGTCTGCTACCCAAATGATGGACCTTTATGCTCATGTTAAAGTGCCAATTGAAGTGGTATATAATGAAGAGGTTGGCAGTGGCCTTGGCCCAACGTTGGAATTTTATACATTGGTCAGTCATGAGTTTCAGAAGTCTGGTCTTGGCATGTGGAGAGAAGATCATGGTTCACTTGCAGCCAGTAAGGGATCATTGACTGATGTTTCTGAAATTCTTACTTCTCCATTTGGCCTATTCCCCCGTCCATGGCCATTGATTTTGGAGATTTCTGATGGGATACAATATTCTGATGTTATTAAGAAGTATGAACTCTTGGGGAAAATTGTGGCAAAGGCTCTTCAAGATGGAAGGGTCTTGGATTTGCCATTCTCCAAAGCCTTCTATAAGCTCATTCTCCAGCAGGTGCTTCTCCATTTATAAAGTTTTATGATTTTAAAGGTAGTTTTTTTTAAGTGCTTGTTTTTTATATTTCTTTGCTTTTCTTGGAACAGGAACTTAATTTATATGACATTCAGTCGTTTGATCCTGGGTTCGGCAGGACATTACTAGAGTTTCAAGCTGTTGTTAATAGGAAAAAAGTGTTGGGATCAGCTTTAGAAGAAAATTCGAATGCTCCTATCGATGCATGCTTCCGAAATACCAGAATTGAAGATCTTTCTCTCGACTTTTCTCTTCCTGGGTATCCTGATTACGTTCTCCACCCAGATTATAAGATAGTAAGTCCTCCCTGAATATCATATTATTTACTTTTGCATCAAATGTGTAATTGATGGTAGACAAACTTACAGCATGTATAAATCCCTTCCATTTAGGTCAATATGGATAACTTAGAGGAGTATGTTTCCTTTGTTGTGGATGCTACTATACACGCTGGAATTTCTCGACAAGTTGAAGCTTTCAAGTTTGGTTTTAATCAGGTGTGTTATTTTTCAGTTGAAAATAAACTGGAAAAAGTAAGGATCTGTGGACAAAATTTAATAAGATTTATCTATCCCATTGTAACTCATTTACTTATTGTTTAATTTGATAGAAGGGATTAAAACTGTTTCCTTATGCTCTTCCTTTTATTATTGTGAGTGTCACAGCTTAGCTGATGATTAAATCCCATTGATTAGTTCATTTGTATCTTTTGGTTTCCTTGAGCAATCTAGTGCAATCATAGTGCAGCATGTTTCTTTGACCTCCCTATTTTATCGTGTTTCCTTCAAAATATCTGCTATTTAATAAGATCTATATCCTTGGTTATCATGAATACCTAATGTCCGGTTTTAATTTCAGTCAGTGTTAGCTACGCATTTGACTCATTTGCTTGTTGTACTTACTGTTTCCAGGTTTTTCCAATAAAACATATTCAGATTTTCACTGAGGAGGAACTAGAGCTATTACTGTGTGGAGAACATGATTTTTGGGCTGTGAGTGTAATTCCTATTACTTGATTATCATTTTGAACTTTCTGAATACTGTTAATTAATATCTGTGACGTTTTCTTTCTTCAGTATAATGAGCTTTTGGACCATATCAAGTTTGATCATGGTTACACAGCTAGCAGTCCTCCTATTACTAATGTTGGCTCTCTCTCTCTCTCTCTCCCTCCGCCCCATTTCTCTCTCTATTCACCCTGAAAAAAGAATGGTTAGTTTTAGCTTCAAAGTTTGACTTCCTTACTTCAAATTACAGTTGCTAGAAATCATGCAAGAGTTCAATCAAGAACAACAGCGAGCATTTCTGCAGTTTGTAACTGGGGCTCCTCGACTGCCTCCAGGAGGTTTGGCATCTCTGAATCCCAAATTGACAATTGTCCGGAAGGTCTGTTGCATTGATTATTTCCATCACATTTTATTCCACAGGTTTTCGCATAAATATAATCATTAAATAAACTTTGTTATATTTCTCTTCTTTTTGCAGCACTGCAGTAACTGTGCTGATGCAGACCTACCGAGTGTGATGACTTGTGCCAATTACCTTAAGTTGCCGCCTTACTCCTCAAAAGTAAACGATTTTGCCATATCAGATTTTTTTGCTTTTGTACTTTTTCACATATTGGTAAATATATGCTATTTTAAATGGCTACTTTTTGCAGGACAAGATGAAAGAGAAGCTTTTATATGCTATAACAGAAGGACAAGGCTCATTCCACCTTTCATAGCCTTGCTGAATTGTGAATTTGTAATTATTAGAATAGGGTTCTTTGTACAGGGATAAGCACGAACGCATGGTAAGTGGTGACACGGGTGATGGGGTAGTAAAAGGGGGCGGATTGTTGTGGACAAGAGGAAGCTCCTCAACTTGCACTGACCTTTCTTTTTGTGGGGACGATGTGTACATACAAGTGCAGATACTAGTCATTGATTTATAGTTGGGAAGTTGTACAGCAACCAAGAAGCGGATTTCAACGGAAGAACAGCTTTGCCTAATATTTCTTGTACAGATAGCTTAGATTTAGTTCTCTCTTTTTGGGTTGCAATCCAGGTAGCGTTGGTAAACGAAGTTCTTTTTATTTTAGTTGTTCATTCTATTTCCATATGTTCTATGTTTATATATATATATGTAGTAAAATAGGCTCGTGTCTTGTATATACGTTTTTGGCAGAATGGCAATGACAACTCTCATGTCTAGCAATTCTCTTTATTTATCAAATCAGTAAACCTAACTCTTCGTTTTCTTCTTCTTATAATTCCTTTGGAATCTGGATTTGGATTTGGATTTGGTTTAGGTTTAGCATTTCTAATTTATTAGTGGATATATTTAGCTCCTTTCGTTTTTTCCCCCCTTCATGATATTTATACTTCACATGCTTGATGAGTAATTTATTATTAATGGATGTTGCTATCATTGTAGTCTTTCATTAAATCTCATGTTCCATGGGATTTGCAGGATTTTAAAGATCTTGATTCTTTTGTTATGTTTCTGTTCCAAGTTTTTTGGGTAAATGTTAGTGCTTGAATCATCTTCTTCTTCCTTCGAATTGTAGATGAAAGATTCAATTTTTAGATTTTATTGAGCATTAATTGATTGAGTAGTTGATTTAGTTTACTTGGTATTGATGTTTCTGGGTTGAAGGATGGTCGCAGACGAGAAGAAGAAGAGAGGAGAAGCTTGGTTTATTTTTTTTATTATTTTATCATTATTTGTAGTATTAATTTTGGTTTATTACGGGGAAATTATGATTTTCTCCTTTTGATTTTTGACATATTTAAAGCGATTTTATATCTGTGTTTTAAAAAACGAATGATTTTCTTTTTGATTTTCTTTTCGTATTTTAATTTCGTCCAATGATTGATTTTCTTTTCGTATTTTAATTTCGTCCAATGATTTTGTAGTTTTATTAGAAAGTCAACAATTTTCTTGTTAAAAATAAGTTAATTTTCTACTGGTTAGGGGCCTAAAATGCACGTAATAGTAAAAGAAGAATCAAAATGAAGAACACTTGAAGGAGGCATTTCAACTATATTTTCAATTTTGCTAGTAACCTTCCTCCTGCTACTATTTCCCAAATTTAGATTTTTTTTTTCTGTAATTGCAATTTCTTCTAATTTTAAGGGGAATTGAATAGAAATAGGATGAAAATTTGGAGGAACAAGATTATATGAATTGTTGTTTATTGGTTCTGGAAAGTTATTTTGGTGTTTACATATATTTACTTAAGAACCACTTGCCTACTCTTTGGAGAATTGTATCAAACCAATACAAAACAATGGCCAATAAGGGCATTTGTAGTAATAATATATTAAAAAATAATTTTTAAATAATTAAAAATAGTATTTGAAAAATAATTAGTTTCATGTGTGGAAGGATTAGTGACAAAAAGGAGAGGATAGAATAAACTCAACGTATAACTTGTCACTTCCACCCGCCAATCCAAACAACCAAAACCTCTTCTTCATTCAATATCTTCTTCTCTTCCCTTTCTCAATTCAAAAAACCCAGAAAGATAGCTCCTTTTTCCACTTCCACCATTTCTGTTCTTTTCATTTCTTCAGCAAATGGACCATTTCTACCATATTCTACCATGAACCCACTATTACCGGCATCTTGCTCTTCTTCCCCACTTTCTAATCCCTACTACCCATTACCTTATACTTTCACTCTCCATTGGCCTTCTCCACCACCACCTTCTTCCTCCACATCCACCGCTGCCGCCGCCGCCGCCACCTCAACAGCCACCTCCAGGTTCATACGCCCTTTTCGTGCTTACTCCACTACTAACCAAGCGAACCCCGCAACAGATAAGGACCTTTATTTAGCTACTTCTAGTGATGACCAAAGATTATTATCTCTTCTCCGTCGAAGAAGAACTGAAGAAGCATGGCTTCTTTATACCCAATCCTCTCATCTTCCAAACCCCACTTGTCTTAGCCGTTTGGTTTCTCAACTTTCTTACCAGAACACTTCTCTTAGTCTTTCACGCGCCCAGTCTATTCTTACGCGCCTCCGTGGCGAGCGACAACTCCACCGGCTTGATGCTAATTCTCTCGGCCTTCTTGCTGTGTCGGCCACTAAATCCGGCCAGCTTTTGTATGCTGTCTCTCTTATTAACTCAATGCTACGTTCTGGGTATCTCCCTCATGTCAAGGCTTGGTCTGCTGTTCTTAGCCGCCTTTCCTCCTCGCCGGATGATGGACCCACCCAAGCAATCAAGCTATACAAGTCAATTACTCGCCGTGTACGGAGGTTCCCTGACGTGACAATGGTGGCGGACTCAAGGCCAGATACTGCTGCTTTTAATAATGTGCTTAATGCTTGTGCTAATATAGGTGATAAGAAAATGTTCTTACAACTGTTTGATGAAATGCCTGAGTTTGGTGCTGAGCCTGATATCATGACTTATAATATTATAATCAAGTTGTGTGCTAGATGCAATAGAAAAGACTTGCTTGTATTTGTTTTGGAAAGGGTAATTGAAAAGGGAATACCTTTATGTATGACTACTTTGCATTCCCTAGTAGCTGCTTATGTTGGATTTGGTGATTTGGAAACAGCAGAGCAAATAGTTCAATCTATGAGGGAAGGAAGGTTAGATCTCTGTAAGATTCTTAGAGAAGCAAATAGGGAGGATTTGATTGATGATGATTATGATGATGGTGATTTGATTGGGAATGAAAGATTGGCTCAAAATGGGGAAGATTCTGTGTTTGAGAAATTGCTTCCGAATTGGATAGAAGCTATTAATAGTGAAACTGAACCACCATTGTTGCCTAAAGCTTATGCTCCTGATTCTAGAATATACACAACTTTAATGAAGGGTTATATGAAGCAAGATCGTGTAAACGATACTATTAGAATGTTAGAGGCAATGAGACATCAGGATGATACTTCAAGTCATCCTGATCATGTAACATATACAACAGTTGTTTCTGCTCTTGTAAAGGCAGGTTCTATGGACCGTGCTCGCCAAGTACTAGCAGAGATGGCTAGGATTGGTGTGCCGATAAATAGGATTACTTATAACATTCTGATTAAGGGTTATTGTCAGCAGCTGCAGATTGGTAAGGCTAAGGAGTTGCTCAAAGAAATGGCTGATAATACTGAAATTGAACCGGATGTAGTTTCGTATAATACTTTGATTGATGGATGTATACAGGTTGATGATAGTTCGGGAGCTCTAGAATATTTTAATGAGATGCGAGCGAAAGGAATAGCTCCTACCAAGATCAGTTACACTACTTTGATGAAAGCTTTTGCCTTGTCTGGTCAACCAAAGTTGGCTAACCAGGTCTTCGAGGAGATGTTCAAAGATCCCCGAGTGAAAGTTGATTTGATCGCGTGGAACATGCTAGTCGAAGGGTATTGTAGACTGGGATTGGTTGAGGAAGCAAAGAAAATAATTCAGAGAATGAAGGAGAATGGTTTCTACCCTAATGTGTCTACTTATGGGAGTCTTGCAAATGGTATAGCTTTGGCTAGAAAACCAGGGGAAGCACTTATACTTTGGAAAGAAGTAAAGGAAAGGTGTACAGTGCAAAAGGATGGTGAAAAATCTGACTCCGATTCGCCATCTCCACCGACATTGAAACCTGATGAAGGCTTGTTAGGTACTCTAGCTGATATTTGTGTTAGGGCTGCATTCTTCCAGAAAGCACTGGAAATAGTGGCTTGCATGGAAGAAAACGGGATACCACCAAATAAAACGAAGTACAAGAAGATCTATGTGGAGATGCATTCAAGAATGTTTACGAGTAAACATGCCTCTCAAGCTAGGCAAGATAGGAGAAGAGAGAGAAAACGAGCAGCTGAGGCTTTCAAGTTTTGGTTGGGGTTGCCAAATTCTTATTATGGGAGTGAGTGGCGGCTTGGACCTACGGATAATGGTGATTATGCTTGAGATTCAGGTTAGTCTCCGAGCTACTTGGTTCTACACTGTTACTGGAATTGCAATTTCAAACAAATTTAAGAATGATGATTATGCTTGACTTTCAGTTAAACTGATCTCATTGTACTTGGTTGTATACTATGTCATGTAAATTGGAATTTACACAAAGGAAAGTGGTCAATTGTATTTATCGGACACAATTGGATCTGTATATTATGAATCTTCAATTGTGGGGACAACATTATCACTGGAAATTAACGTAAAATGAATATACGTAAAGATTATTCAGAATTGAATCATTGATACATGTTAGACATCAAGTTAATGTGACAACATTCATTTTTTACAATATTTTAGCAACGCACCTTGAGGTTATAATATCAGAACTCCTCAGGGTAGTCCAATCTGATGCGGAACAAAAAATTTCCAGTTCTTCCACAAAACCTCAACCCCTTGATGGCTGACTCCGTGAATAAGATGATGTTAGCACCTGCAGTACAAAGCAGAGTCATGTGACAGAACTTGTTTGTAGTGACTGAAATGTTTATTAGCTAATTTTTCTGATTTCTGATAATATTGTTAATGCCTTGCATCTATTTGAATTTGATCTTTGCAATATCCAGTTTATTCCGTGTGTGTCTGGATGGATCAATAGAGAGTACCTGATATGTCTTTGGTCCCTTTTTAAGTAGATAACCAACACTGTTCAAGTTGTCAACAAATGTGTCGATATCTGGAACTCTTAGACCTATCCTATCTGCCAAACTGTATATCTCCTGAAATGCCAATGAGAAAATAGATTAGCAAATGAGTTTAGTTAAGAGTTAAGAGTTTTTATTGCCATAACTCATAGATGGTAGGAGGAAAAAATTGCCCCTACAGAAATCGAAAATATGTCTTTCTGCTGCAACTCTGACTGCTTATTCAGGGCACTAAGAAACCGTTTGGCTTCTTTCTGTTGGCTCATTCCTCCACTCCGAGCAAAATCCAGAACACCATGCTCATCTACATATTTGTCATATAGGGACTCTTTCATTATTTCCACGACATCCTGTACAGCAGAATCCAGAAATGACAATTTGATTCAGAAGATGAAATATGATAAGAAGCTAAACTTTTGCTCATTTAGAAACTAATAGAATTAATCAAAATTTGAAAAGATGACTAACCAAATAATGAAAGAAAGGGTACAAAAGAAAATAGGTTAAATCAAACAATATAATTACCAATGCATCTTGTGCTGTGATTTCTTCTCTTAATTCTAGCCGAGCTCGAGCTTCAGCAAGCCTCACTAGACTTTCTAGTTGCCTTGCTGTTATTGGGGTACAATCAGCTGATGTATTATGGTCTCGAAGTCGTAAATAGAATTTCTGTATGATTTCTGCTGCTGGTCTTGACATCCTATATCAATGAAATGAAAATATGCATACAAATATATCAATAGTAGCAAATACTCGACAATAGTTGAGTCAATGTACAGATTGAATCAAACTTGCAAGGAAAAGATATTGCGGAAATTACCTTGGGAAGACGTGAGTTCTTGCATAAGCAATATACTTTCTAAGAAATGAACTGGGGGCAGGAGTAAAATCAGCATCCTTAGTTGGATCAAGTCTCAGCCTTGAAATTAATGAACCACTCCTTACATTCATGTCTATTGCCCCATTGTTCTCTGATGCTGAAATTTGTATTAAGGACACAAATCAAAGGAATACTTTGTGTAAGAGTTAAATTCATCTATAAGCAGAAACACTAGCACACCAAGGCCCCTTCTATAGATAACAAGAAGAATAGAAACAATACCTATTCGTAACCTTTTTGATGCTTGAGCATGTTCCCCATATCCTGCATGAAGCTGTGAAATTGACACATTTAGTCGTTCGTAACTTAATATCTTCAAGAACACAAATTAAAAACATCCAAAATTTTACGCATGGTCCTTGAAAGAAGTGTTTAATAACTTAAAAGAATTCTTCAATTTCTTCAGAAACAGTCTTCTATAAATTAAATCACTAAAGTCTCAAAATACAGTGTGATGCGAGATCTCCTATATGTGATGCAAACAACATTGCTTCAACATAAAAGCTGTGGTTCAAAATTCCTTTCAAATCCACTACATAATGCAGGCTCATAAAATGTAAGCAAATTGGTGAACCGAAAAGCAGGTCTATTTTCCGAAATTCATAATTCTTGATGTCAGGAAACTATTTCCCATACAATATAATGTATGAATATGAGTTGCTTGACAAGAAAACTTACGGACATTATGTGGTCTGAGACTCGTTTATCCAGTACTTCATCGGGTTTATCAAGCAATATGAATACCAAATCAAATCGCGAGACAAGAGCAGCGGTCATTTTCAAGTTTTCATTTACTGTCTTTGCTCGACTGTAATTTGGATCCAAATATAAACAAACAATTATACAATAAACTTATAAATGTATAATTATAGGCAGTGCTTGAATCATTATTGTGTTAGACTTCAAAGCTTGATATGTTCATCAGAAAATTGGCATTTAACTATATCAACCATTAAGTCCTCTACCAATCCTAGAGGTATTTTCTCATGTATAACTTTCGCCTTTTAATTGCGTCCATTTTTAACAATCAAGTCTTGTAACAAAAACTAATCCATAAGCAGACGGAAATAAGAAATTACTTGTAATGACCACCAACAGGGTTTGCCGCTGCTAAGACAGAAGTACGTGCTGATAAACTTGCCAGCAAACCAGCCTTTGCAACTGAAACACATTGTTGTTCCATGGCTTCCAGAAGAGCCTGTAGAATTCCAGTGTAAGTAAACATGTAGTCGAGGTCAGTTGAAGAAAACAATGACCGAGCAACCAGTCAGTAGTTCAGGAAAAACCTGATGTTCTGCAGACATTTTATCAAATTCATCAATACAACACAAGCCACTGTCTGCTAGTACCATTGCACCTGTTGGGAGAAGCTATCAATAATCAAGATATGGCCAGACAAAATCATGCAAATAGGATAATAAATAAACTTTAGTGCAGACATTAGAACCAAGTCATCAAACATAGAGACTCAAGGGGACACACATGCATTTCATTGCAATCTATTGTGGGGAAATATCTGTCTTTGCATATTTTCTTGTTACTTGTAAAACTTAAAATTCTACATTTGGCATCTTGTTGAAGGGTACATCTTGAAACTGTAATTTGGAGTCAACCTTTACCTTCTCTTAAGTGCGCTGCTCTAAGCAGAAGTAAAAGATTACTAAAGGAAAGTAAATTATTCGCATTCAACACCACAAAGAGTAAATAATTAGCCAATGAAACAATAGAGGTAATACGCTTAGTTACCAGCCTCAAAAGCATAGTCACTTGTCAAGGAATCCTTCACCACAGCAACAGTGAGGCCAGCATTGGTTGTACCATTTCCACACACATAAATGCCACGTGGGGAAACAGCTGCAGCTGCTTGAAGTAATTGACTTTTGCCTAGTCCAGGATCACCTAGCAAAAACAAGGAAACAAGATTTAGCGACCTAATTTTCCCTGCACCCATCCTCAAAACAAGAACCACTTCAGACTTCTACCAATTAATTAATTCTGTTAAACATAATAGCCATGTTCATTATAGAATGGATCCTATTTTAGTTCCAAGATCAGAGAGTAAGGAGTTTGAGCATACCAACAATTATGACATGTATATCTCCTCTAACAGGAACCTTATTCTGATCCATTGAATGCTTCCGTACTCCTCCAAACAGTGCTAATGTTATTCCAGCTGTTATAAGTCAGGTAAATATGCATACATCACTTCATAATTGAAGTAAAAGATCATTCATCAAACAAATATAAACCTGGAGAAAACTTGGTACATCCCTTTATTTAGATTACAGCACTTCGTTATTGAAGCTAAAGATAACTCATCAAACAAATATAAAACTGAAGAAAATTTTGTACATCCTTTTATTTTGATTACCCAGTAAACTAATTGACATTCCATTGTTCCAGAGTCCAGATGTAACCAGAGATGTAATTATCCATAAAAATGAAAGAATTAGCATAAGGAAAGATAACAAATGAGTATCGGTTGCAGTTGTAAGTCACACTGAGTGAGAAAGCCAAGGTTCAATCTTTGGAGGATGTATTGCTGGGAAGAGTGGACATGAACCGAAAGGGAATAGTCTTTATAGACTGCTAAACAGACACGAGGAGTACCCGGCAATGTGCCCCCACAGAAAAGGAAAGAAAGGTAACAAAGAGATTATCGTGCTCTAAGGCAGATGGGCACGTTATTAGTGACATTCCAGGAAACGTTTATGTTGTTTGAAATATCATTTATTCTTTCCAGTTGCAAATTACAAAGATGAGCAAAATTTCAGTTCTTAATGCTTGTAAGATTAGTTTATCAGACAGTGAATACCTTTGACAAGTTCATGTCCATAGATTGAAGGGCATATTGATTGAATTATTTGACGGAGAATGTCAGAACCAAAGTCTTCTCTAAACTTCACAATGAATACCAAATCCCTTGTAGGAAATAAGAACAAGTCAGACAGCTCTGTTGCTCTAGGGGTAGACTTAGAATCTTGCAAATCATAAGAAGTAGATTGCGACTTGGAATTTTTTATGGAAACTGCTTCTATGTATAAATAGTAAAAGCCTTGATTTTTGCCTTTCGATCTGCCTGCACATATGGATTTCATATAGTCATGTTAGGAACAACAACCCAGTTTGAGACTTGTAAACCATAATCTAAATATGAAATAACTGTAGGCATAAACATATTTTATGCCACAATATCCATGAATATCCATGCTCCAATAATCCTAAACTATTATCTTGCAAACTTAATGCAGAAGTATTGGCATCTGACCTCCTCCTATGTCCACATAATTGTTTATGGTTCTTATAATTCCAGTAACAGTCACCACATCCCCAGGTATGCATGCATCAACAAGATCTTCAGTGAGTTCACATTCCACAGTTCGAGGAACTCGCCCTTCTTCATGATCTTCAGGCCTTAGTAATTCCTGTATCCTGGTCAAGACACAGATATTCAGAGGAATGTATAGATCAGAAGATAAATGCAAAAAACAAAACACCTTTCGAGCCATCAAAAATAAATTTATAAATATTGAATTGCTTGCCTTATTTTCTGAAAATCTATGGCTTGAGCAGAAGACCGAATAGGATGAAAAGTTCTGCTCTTGCATCCATTTAAGTTACAAATAGTTGGTGGCGAAAATTTACCATCAGGAAGTACGCGTGTGATTTCAGATTTACACTTTTCACAATCAAAATTCATTTGTACAACCAGAGGCCTAACAGTGCTAACTTTCACCACAGTCCCTCGCACAGACACAAGCTTATCTGCCATTTCACCAAAGAAAATACCTTATAGTTTTTTCGCAAGCATACATAAACAAAACACAAACAAGCAAAAAATTAAGAATAAAAGTGACAATAAAATTGCGATTACGAGCCAAAATGGAAGTTATTACCAATATAGGCTGCTTTCAGATTTTTCAGAGCAATCATTGACTCAGGATAGTTGTAAAGACGGATGTTTATCTTTGAGCTATCCTCTAAAATGCTCTCTTCACATTTATTCAATATCACCTACTTAAAAAGCTAGTTAAGATTCATCATTCAACCATGGAAAAGAGCTAAATAGCAACACAGTACATCTGTACCTTGTGAACTGCAGCACCAAGGCAAGATAGAGCAACTTTAGGTTTTTCTTCGAAAATCGCGTAAAATTCCTGAACATCACATATTTTCCGAAATTGCTCAAAGTCAATTGGAAAAATGAAGGCTCCATTCTCTTCCTTTACCTGAAATTTCATGTACTTGAAACTTCAATTTCTCTAATTTCCAACAACCTTAATCACACATTACGTAGATTTTCAAAGGAGAGAGTGAGACAGAAAGACCTGTGTAGCGAGATCTTGACCAGTAGATGTGAAGGATAAGAAGTATATGAGATCCGAGATCAGCATCAACTTGTCGTTATCGACGGAGGAATCATTTGACGGAAAATAAACCGGCAGAAGTTTCACAGAGTTGGTGGTCGCCTCCATCATCGGAAGGCGGTGGTGGTTCTTGCCATTTGTACCGCCTCCTTTATTTCCATACATTGTGATGAATCGGAAGGAGGCTCTCTCTCTCTCGCGATTGCTCGCTCACTGTCGCTGGCCACAGTTACCAGGTGTTTGTTAAAATTTCCCTCATTTTGGCGGGAAACGTTCACGACACTATGTTTTATGAAACGACTTTACGTTTTATGTCCCGAAGTCCTCTTCAAACCGACAGGACGTATACTTCCGCAGCCAAAGTTTCCCGAGAGAAGTAAACGTCGTCGCTTCATTTGAAAATAACAGCAATTTCAAAAGAGTATTTATACGTGGAATGCTGCTGAGGCTTCAACATCACCAGGCGTGATAACAATTACTAACCGTCCGATTATCTCCACGTTTCAACACGGATATTTTTCAACTAAGAAAAAGAAAACCCATAGTTCGGTACGAAATCAGCCCTCACTCGTTCTCTCCTCTTCATCTTCTCTATTTCTCTATTGAAACCTTCAAATAAACTTACTATCAGCACAAAGTTCCAATCTTTTCTATATAAAAGCTCAAAGTTTCAATCTTTTTACTTATGAATGTCTCTTTCTCTTCAAAGACTTGCATAAGGTACTGGTTTTTTTAACCCTATATTTCAGTTTCAAAATTGTAGAATTTTTTCTTTCTATTTTTAGAGCATTTCAATGTCTGCAAATCTTGACAATATCGACCTTAATTCCGATGTCGCTTCAGTAGAGCCTGAGAATGATGCTCTTGGTGGGGTTAATAACCCAGAATTAAGGGATAAGCAAAATGAGTTGTCTAGTGCTGAAACCCTAAAAGAACCTCTAGGACTAGGTCAGAGTCAGAACCAAGAACCAGTAGAAGACCAACCTATGGACGTTGAAGGGGATAAAGTTATTGTTCATAAGGTAGCCAATGGTGGGTTGGAGAAGGAAACTCAGTCTTTTGATGGAGAGACAAATAAGGAAACCAAGATTGAGTCTTCAGAAGAAAAGAGTAATAGGGTTGATGATGTTTCTGCTCCAGTTACTGAAACTGAATTTGTTGAGGGTGGTGAAGTTAAGGAGGAAGTGAAAGAGGGGATTTGTCTGAGTTCAGATTTCGAGAACGCCCGCAAAGTTCATAATGCAGATGATTCATTTACTTTGCCGGAAGTGGATATGGAAAGGAAAGAAGTTGATAAGAATGATGTTTTGCCTGTAAAAGATTCTGGACATTTTTCTACAGAGGGGATTTCTCATTCTACAGAGAATCACGACATGGAAATTGATGATCGGGTTAATACCTCTGAAGATCAAATGGAGGGCCGTGATCTATCCAATTCAGGGATTTGCGAGGAAAATGATGACACTAACAAGTCTAGTGCACTAAATCTAGTTGTGGATTTGAACTCATATGCGAGGACTGATGGGAATGAGTCTGCCAAAGTGAATGCTAAAGTATCTACTTCGAAGCCAGAATTCAGGGATTCTGATCTTGTATGGGGCAAAGTGAGAAGCCATCCTTGGTGGCCTGGGCAGATATTTGATCCTTCATCTGCATCAGAGAAGGCAAAGAAGTTCTTTAGAAGGGATAGTTATCTAATTGCTTATTATGGGGATCAGACGTTCGCTTGGAATGATGAATCAAAGATAAAGCCTTTTCGATCTCATTTCTCACAAATGGAGAAACATAGCAATATGGAGGATTTTCACTATGCTATTGATTGTGCTTTAGATGAAGTTTCTAGACGCCTAGAGTTCGGATTAGCCTGTCCTTGCATACCTGAGTACACCGAGATCAATACTCAAACAATTGTTAATGCTGGAATTGGAGAAGATTTTTGTAGCAGAGAAGGTGGGGATAGGTTTTCAAGTGCAAATGCTTTTGAACCTGTGAAATTTGTTGGGTTTATTAAGGAGTTAGGCCGTTTACCAAATGCTGACGTAGACAGGTTGGAATTTGTGACAGCACAGGCTCAGCTATTGGCATTCAGTCGTTGGAAGGGTTATTCTCAACTCCCTGAATTCCAAATTCATGGCACCTTGCTGCTGAATTACAAGATTGACAATGAACCGAGTAAAAAGAAACCTGTTGCTGAAACTAAAGATGGTGAGCATATCTCTTCCGGAAAGACGAAGTCAAAAGGTCAAGATGGACCAACTCTTAAGCGTAAGAATCTCTCTAGAGATTGTGTATCCCCACGAAAGAAAGAGAAAAGTTTGGCTGAGCTGTTTGCTGAGAAACGCTTATCTACTCCAGGTAGTAAAAAAGGTGGATTGGGGAATGAAGCTGGTTGCAAATCAACTTCACCATCTTCTGGGAAGAAACTGAAGGCCGTTGATTCTGTTTCAAATGATTCTGTGCCAAAATGCAGCAAAAATTTTTCTCCATCACAGGCTGAAAACAAGTCTTCACAGGCAAAGAGAATCTACAGAGTTGGAGACAGCATTCTTAGGGTTGCAAGCCAATTGAATGGACCAACACCAATGGCCAAACTTATTAATGTAGCTTCTCAAAAACATGGAATGAAGAATACTGCCAAACGGAAGTCTGTCTCTAGCGAATCAGAAAGTGATGAGAAGTCTGTCTCTAGTGAATCAGAAGGTGATGAGGTCTCTAGTGAATCAGAAGGTGATGAGAAGTCTGTCTCTAGCGAATCAGAAGTAGAAATAGAGAATTATTCGTCTGATGAGATGGTTTCGCAGCTTTGCCTAGTTGCCAGAAATCCTGTGAAGGGGTATAGAGGTTCAAAATCTGTAGTTGGTTTCTTCGTGGGATTCAGAAATTCAGTTTGCTCGGATATTGTGAGACCACTGGACAAGCAATCCTTTCTTGAGGTTATCTTGGGTAAGAGTGTAGAGGAAGAATCAACCCAGTTGGATGCAGAAGCATGTAATTCAGATCATGCGAAGGACTCCTGTTCAACTGACATGGAAATTTGCAGAGCCCCTGAAGACCCACGATTGGAAACTGCAGCCCAAAAGTTCATCCCCTCTGATGAACCTGCACAGTCAAGTCCCAGTTTGGATTCTGGAAAGCAAGGAAATGGTGAAATTCTTGATCTGGAAGCTACAGAACCTATGAGCCACTTGGAAGAACATTGCAAAGATGATAACTGCCCGACAGCATTGATTCTAAACTTCACACACTTCGATTCCATCCCTTCAGAATCAAACTTGAACAAGATATTCAGTCGTTTCGGTCGCTTGAAGGAACCACAGACCGAAATAATGAAGAAGAGCAACCGTGCAAAAGTGGTTTTCTACAGGCGCGATGATGCAGAAGCAGCATTCAGCAGTGCTGGAAAATACAGCACATTTGGACCTTCACTTGTGAGTTACCGCCTCAAGTACATGCCTTTGACACCGAGTAAATCTTTAAACAATAAAACAAAGCGCAGCAAGAAAAATGCAAGTTCGGCAGAGGAAAATACTAGTTGAGTCATCAAACTGTAGTGAAGTTAGATATTTTTGAGTGTTAAAACTATTAGTTTCTTTAAGTTCTGCAGTTCTAGCTTATGGCAGGTGACCTTGAGTAGGCAATTTGTGCTTTTATTCTGAAATGTTACACACTTCGCAAAACCAGGTAGCTTCGAGCAACAATGTAATTATTGTATGGAAGGTTATTAGAAGTAGGAACTTGATTTAATAAATCTCTACCAAACTTAATTTGCCTTAATGGCATGTTTATGTAGTTAAGGATAATATTGTTGATATGTTCATTTACAAGCTACCGTGCTTTTCTTTACCATTTTACGGTCTTTGTTAGCAACTACTAAAAACGGCTGAGCAATTACTAGAAACGGCGGAGCAACCACTAAAAATGGCTAAACCTACTCGAACAGCTAATTCTTTAATTCTCTTAATCAGGCCTAAAAGAAGAAAAATATAACTTTCCATTAATTTGGAAAAAACCCATTTAATATGAATCCGCACGAACCTTCAACTCAATTACTCTTTTATCGCTCGATTTTGATATAATTATTAAAAAGTCTTTAACCTTTAACATATTATAGTATATCGTCATTTCATTCAATTTTTTAAGAATATTCTTAAAATATTGCGTAATATGGTTAATATGTTATTGATGTCCTTATAAAGTAGCCTCATCTTACCTTAACCTTTTAGGTTAATGCATACACTATTTGGTTTAAGGCCTAAAATAATTGTCATTGTGGAAGGTTTTAGCATCCTATGGTGCAATCTATCCTTCTGTAATTCTCTTCTAATTAATAATATATTATGACATGTAAATGTGAAACTCTAAATATACGCTAGTACTTTGATTGAAGTTTAATTTGGTCCCTCAACTTGATTTCAATGTTCAAAATGACCTCTCTTTTGCTTTAAATTACACTTTGAATAAGAGAGATTTTCTCAAATTAGCCATTTTCATAATTTTAATCAAATTAAATTTCAATAAACAAAGAATAAAAAATAATTGAAAAAAAAATCATTTTGCATCTATATGTATTTTTATTTATTTTTTTACAATTTATATAATTTTTAATATACCAAAAATTACTTTGATTTAAAATTAGATCGTGGACACAGGTCATGTTGGTTCAAGAATTATCATTTTATGATTCGTAGTTTGGTTGAATCGTGAATTGACTCATATTTGGATAATTTATTGTTAATGAATTCACAGTTTCAGACGGTTTAAATCGATATTTCTAATAATTCTTTTTATTATTTATTATACATCAGCAATTTATAAGTGGTTCAGATCAACGGTTCATGACCAATTATGATTCACACAGCTAAACCAACGATTGAATCGCAAATTGCGGTCCAGTTACGGTTCGTTGGTGCGGTTCAATCCGCGGGTGGCCACCTCTTATCCAAAATGATTATAATCAACGGTCAGAAGACAATACACGAGGCTATAGCTGTAAAACCATTCTTACTTTTATTTTATTTTATTTTATTTATGTATAATAAAAAAAATAATACTAGTATAATTCCCAAGAAGGCGCTTTCCCCTAAATTCAAAATCCCTTCTCTCCCTCTTCTTCCTCTTTCTTTCTTTATTTCTTTCTCAATTACACAAACCAATCCGATTTCATTCATGTTTCTTTCTTTTCTTGTTTCTTCCTCATCAATCTCTAATATAATGAGTAATTCCGAGCCGAATTTTGGTTTCGAAGATGAAAACCTAAGTCTAATTGATGTCAGCTTCGAGGATGATTGCCTCTACAATTCTCCGCCACACGACCATCAAGTTCCTAACCTTCCAGGTCCTTTTTACTCACTGTTTCTATTATTTTTTATTTTTTGGGTTTCTTTTATTTTTGTAATTATTCATTAGATTTCATTTCTGCAACTATTGTTTTGAATGGCTATTTGATCTGCTTGATTCTATTTTTTTTGTTCTTATTTACTTAAAATATTAGATTCTATTTGTGTAATTTGAAGCTAAATTATAATTTTGAAGTTGGTTTTTGATGTTAATCGAAATAATAAGTGAAAATATAGAAATGGTAAGTTGAGCTGAAAAGAGAACTTGTAGATGTGTTGGGATTTTAGGTTCGATGTAATGCGGTATTCAATGCATTTTCACTTTAAATATTAGATTAGTATTGCATTTAATTATGTTTTTGCTATGACTTTCCAAATGGGTCCTCATTGATATCTTAAGAAAAAATTAATAGGTTTGAGGAAAATTGTAAAATAGCTTCACTCAGCAGTACATTTCAACCGGTTTATGTGAGAAAAATTGTAAATTAGTATTTACATTTCCTGTACTGTATTACAAATTTAAACTGTTGGTCTTGGGAATTTTTCCCACCATATGAGAAGCTTTATGATGGTTGACGAACCTTTGGTACTTTTTGAGAGTTCTATCAAGGCATTGTCTAGTAACTTCTATAAGCAATATTCAGGGTTTCTACAGTGTTATGTGTCGTTTGGTAGCTTGAGTGGTGTAGGTTTCTGATTTAGAGAACTTTTAGTTTGATGTTGCCTTTTCCATTAGTCCATGACATGGGAAAATGGGATTCTAGAGTTGGCTTACATGATAGCTCGAATTTGAACTTTTATATTCTGCTTTTTGTTCAATTTTGTTAGTCGTGAACAGGAGAACTAGAAGTTTTTCTTCTTAAGCAATCTGGCATTATGCTATATACAGAGAATCAAGCAGAGAAGAAATCTGTTCAACTGCTGGAAACCCCTGAGGAATCAGTTGAAGGAGACCAAGAAGTAACTCAATCACTTGAAGTTAAACAACAAGAAAAGGAGAGAAAAAAGGATAAGTACAACTTACGCAAGAGTTTAGCCTGGGACAGTGCTTTTTTCACTAGTGCAGGTATTATTTTTGCATCTTTGATATGTTGGAATTGATATATTAATACTTTCTTTTAGTTATAAATGCATCTTATGTGTAACCAGGTGTTTTGGAACCGGAGGAGTTGTCTAATATGATGGAAGGAACTGAGAAAGTAGGTAAAATCCATATATTGCCAGGAATTGAGGAGGATCTGCACCAATCTACTGATTCCTTATCTAATTTAGCAACTGATATTTTAACATTAGAAACACTTGAGGATGACTTGTTTGGAGATATAAGAGCTTCAATGCAGAAATCCACTAAAGCAGCAAATGCAGCAGTTTCACATAGTAAATCAGGATCTAGTTTCAACGATGGCCAGGTCATCAATGGTAAGTATTGCAAGTCATAACTACATGATGATACTTGATTTCAAGTTTCAATAAGTGTTTTCAATATCCAGCATTTTCCAAATGCTGTTGTTTTAGAGTGCTGTTTAATGTAACATTTTGAATCTCTAGGCAACTTATTTTTGGGAAACATTACTCATGCATTCTAAAGAAGTATGGTTGATGAGGCAATCTCTAGGACTAGATTATGTAGCTTTAATTTAGTTATATATGTAATTCAACTAAAAAAGTTGCAATAATTGAAACGAGGTCCGTTTGTGTACTTACATTGGCTCTTCCCTTGCATTTCCTAAGTTCAGATCTTTCAGATAGACTATCTTTGTTTATGTGCTGTGGTGAAATTCTTACTTTGAAGTATGGTTGATGATGCAACTCTCTTTGTTTGCTAACCTTTTAAATGATATACCATTCATGTTGTAAGTTAATCACTTAAAAGCTAACACTACCTTTCCTTTTCAATTTCAGAAAAAGGGGCAGTTGTCACCCAAAATAAGGTGAGTTCAATGCTGTCATACATTCTCAAATTTTTTTTTTTATTGTACATCGAGCAGAGCTGAACATTGAGAAGCTCGAGCTCAGCTCTCAGCTCGTTTAAGGTTAGTGAACACCTTAACGAACTGTTCAAGCTCGGCTTGTTTGTTAAACAAGCTTGAGTTGTTTAGCTTAATAAATGAACTCGAACGAGCTTTTATCAAGCTGTGTCTCGATCTGTTCTGTTCATGAGCATATTAGTTCATTTACATCCCTAATCGTACGTACTCTATTATTGTGAACTTCAGTTAAAGAACAAAACGTCTCCCAAGAAGCCAAATGTTATAATTAAAGGATCGGAGAAAATGGCAAACCAGGTCGCTCCTAATCCACAGCCTTCAAAGGTATCTCTTTGATCCTTAATGTTCTATTGTTTTTTCTTGAAAATGGTTGGCATGTGTATTATACAGTAATTAAAAAATGTAGATTGTAGCTACGGCAAGGCGTGGGAGCTTTACTTTTCAACTCAACCTAAATTGTTGGGATGGGATTTTTACCAAGTCATGTTATTGTGTTTTTTCTTTGGCATATAAAAGGAAAATGTAAGTGCTTAACAATATGGTTTGATTGGTTTGCTTTCTTGCAGTCTGGTTCTAAAACTGGAGAATCAACTTCATCTCTTTGTAAGCCCCCAAGGGTAGCTGGCAGAATCAGTCCCATGTTAACAGCAGGAAGTAAACGAGCCTCCTTGGGTGCTAACCATGTCAAAGTGGAAAAGGATATGGCAAAAAACTCAAAAGGTCATTCAGACAATCTAAAGAAATTGACTGGTAAATAACACTTTATTCGTATTTATATTATTTCCATATACACAAATTGTTATTGACTGCTATGTATTTAATAGGAGTAGGTAGGGTAGCAAAACTTCCTTTGATGGGTTGTCCAAGAAATATGGTACCCAAGCCCACACCACCTTCGAAGTCCTCTTTGCGCTCTTCGTTGGCATCTAAAAGGGAGCTGGCAACTTCTTCCTCCATTGATAGTTCAGGAAGCCTGTCATCTGACAGTAGCAGTAGACATTCCTCCAACACTGTGAAAAGTAAGATTGATGTAAAACCTGGTAATTATTCTTCCAGTGTCTCAAAAGACAAAACCATGTTGAAAACCACATCAAGAAATAAGAACCAGTCTATGAGTCCCCGTGTCTCACCTCTTTTGAAGTCTGTAACCAAGCTTTCTTCAAGCATCTCGCCTTCTAGTTCTATCAGTGAATGGTCTTCGGGATCATCATCACCAACTTCATCCCTTACTAGAAGGTCTATAACTTCAAGACCTAGCATTGACACTAGCTCCTGTGAATATGCTTCTGACAATGGTCCTGATATCCATTCTAGTGACAAACGCTTACTTAGACATGGCACCACCAAAGTCAATGGATCGAGTGATAATCTAAAGAGAGTTTCATTACAAAGTGGTGGCCTTGTTCATCCAGATTCTTCCAAACCATCAGGACTTCGGTTGCCATCACCAAAAATTGGCTACTTTGACGGGGTCAGTCTTTATTTTGCATTCACAAATCTTCTGCACTAGTTGGGGAGTGGTTTTGCTAAATTTCTTTTTCAGGAAAAAATCTGAATTTGTCATTTTGGAGTATTCAAGCAAAATCACCTCCCTTGTTCATTATCATTTTTCTTTACAACATTTTATCATGCATAAATTTACGTGCAAGTTTTGCATAATTCAGGTGAGATCAGCAGCCTGCAGCCCCAGTGGATTGGCTAGAAATGGGAGAAATGGCAGTTCAATTGGGGTTTCAAATGAGGCAAAGCTTGGAAAGCTTCAACCTGCTAGAAATGTCATGGCAGTTCGGAATGCCAGACCTGCCACAGAAAACAAAGCTAAGCCTCCATTACCTCTCCAGGAAACCTCGAATGCTGTACCAAAAGTCTCTACTGCTTCAAGAAATGGAAAGACTAGTCCTGGCATGCCTCTCAAACTTCAGAATCGAGTGTCTCCTGGCAAAGGTGATAAAATTTCTCCTAAACACTGTCACACAACAATTAATGATCAAGCTATGAGTTACAGTAAAAGGAATGGCAGCCCAAAAAAAGATAAATTAAGCACACAGAATGAGAAAGATGGCCGCACAGAAGATGCAAAACATGCTGATATACACGAAGCAAATTCTAAGTCTGAGGCTGAAAAAGTAATCCTGCAAAAAGTAGGTGAAAATGCAAAAGATGGTCAAGAGAACAAATTGCTTTCTCCTTCTTCCATTGCTAAGGAGTTAGAAAAATCTCATTTCGTAGCAGCTTCTGATGGATCGGCCCATAAAAAACCTGCGCTTGATTGTTCTTAACTTGAATGAAATTTTCAAGTTCAGCTCCGCTCGGCTGTTCCTGCATTCACCACACTAGAAGGGGTAGTATCAGAGATGGGGAACTAAAGATAGCAAGTTTCTTGAAGGTAAAAATGTTACTTGCAGGTAGTTTTGTCCTGAAAGCTAGACTTGTTTAACAGTAGAATCTATTTTACTGCAAGAATTCAAGGAAAATGGCTATTGTAGAACAACATTAAAGGTCTGCAGCACCAGATGTGACAGGGAAAAAAGGGGTTCTAGTGGGATTAATGTACATTTTTTCAGAATGTTCCTTTTTACTTAATTTGGTGTGTTGTGGAATTTTGAGATCAAGTTGTAGTACCACAAACTTATTGTGTACAATTTTCATTTCTGGCAATAGTTGATGTTTTTCAGTTTCTCAACTTAGCCCCATGCTTTGCATTTGCATTGAGTAGTGTTCATTTTGACAGAAATCAAGTTTGCGTTCACCAAAATTGATGCTTAGTTGTTTACTGTTTAAGCAAGAAGCCAAAAATTTTCTGATTGGTTCAACCATAAGCTCTTCAACCACAATTTTGCAGTTTACCTTCTATTAGATCATCATACAGCCATTTGCTTTAATTAATCTTCCATCTTTGAGAATGATTCAAATTTTTGGCGCAGAAACGGCTAAATATCATTAATTTTCATTCATATGTTAAATGGGCGTACCTGATTTATAAAGGCAGTTTAGGTTTTAAATTAAAAGGAGAATAACATGAAATCATTAGAGCATATAAACTTGGACAAAAATTTAAACCAGAATGATTCAGTACAATAACTAGGAAGACAAAATTCGATTCAACAGATCCACTCGAAAACAAAGAGACAATTAGTACTTTGATAAAAACTAGCAATAAACTATAGTAGAAGATGAACTCTCCATTGGAATCTTAAGATCTTGGCTTTTCTTTCTTCTCCTTGAAGAGGGCAAGAAGAGAGACACCAGAAACCTTGACAACCTTGAACCTAACTCCAGGAATATCTCCGACGGCATGACCCTTACGTCCGAATCCAGCGATCAAAACCTCATCCTTCAACAAGAAATTACACAATTTAGGAATGTGCAAGATAGTAAAAAACAACCACCTTTAATAATATGCATATATACTTACATTCTCCTCGATGTAGTTTAAGCAACCATCATTGGGTACAAATGCAGCAATCTTCTTCCCATTTTTAATCAGTTGAACTCTAGCACACTTTCTAATAGCAGAGTTAGGCTGCTTGGCCTCAATACCACTGCAATTAATAGCCATTTGAATAATTATAAATACAGTAGCCCAAATAATAAGTGGGGATCAAACCAAATATAAAAGACGACCAAGTCTTACATTTTCTCAAGAACAATGCCCTTGGCATGGGAAGACCCAGCAAATGGCTTCTTCCATTCATTACCAAGATGGGATTTCTTGTATGCCTTGTCAGCCCACCTTTGCCTTCTTCTGTGGGACTTGAGCTTACGGGCAGCTCCCATACCACGTGTCTTACTGCAAAGAAATTGTATAAGCAGCTAAGTAAATATCAACAGAAGAAAAAACCAATACATTGATAATAATACTTGGACTCCATCTAAATCAATTAAAGGCAAAAACTTTCAAATCATCAATTCAAATGCCAGTAACATAATAAAGCATAAACTGATTAAAACCAGCTTACACACATCCATTCAACTACAAATCCGCAATGGGGAACCATGTTCTCTCCAATGCAAAATAGCACCTCCTTCCCAAAGGAAGTCAACCAAAACCAACAACAAACGGAAACAAGAAGTCTTGCAAGTAATTTAAACCTCAAATTTAATCTAAAGTTTAAAATTATTACAGACTAATGCCAATCTAATCATCACCAGTTCAACAATAAAAACTCCGATTCCTAGCCCTTGTGCAAAACAATAAGGTATAATAAAGAAAAAAACCTCAACTAATAGTCATATCAGGCATTTGGTGAATTTGCAGCATTTATCTCCAATCTAAGTTTCAAAATCACACTGAATTGACAAGAAGAGCATACAAAAACCCATTTTTTGCTACTTCTTCTAATGAAGTTTGATTATTACTTATTTTACACTCTTTAAACACAATACGGAATAAGAGAGAAACAGAGAAAAGATATAAACATAAAACTTAAAAATTCTTCAAACAAGCAAAAATCAGGATCTAACTAAATCAAAATGACAAAAGATAGGAAATAGAAAATAGAGAAACGGAGTGTGGGTCAGCATACCCCATGGTTGCAGAGACGAGATTCTCCGACGGGTAACGAGGGTGTTTTGAGCTTTGGAGTTGAAGAAGATAGGAGGCAGTGGCAGCTTAGTAAAACCCTAACCCTAGAAATGTGTTTGATGATCTCAATTTATATAGAAAGATATTAGGTTGTGTTTGTGATGGTCTGTTAAAACATTTGGGCTTATATTGGTGGGCTTTCTGTTGGGCTTGATATTGTACCGAATTTATATCAACTAACCCAACCTTTCATGTAATAGTCTGATAAGTCTAAACAATCATATTTGTTAATTTATTTATTATTCCATTGTACTTAAAAGCTAAAACTCGAGCTTAACTCGTTTATTAAACAAATTATAAAGTTAAAATCAAATTGACTTTAAGCAAGCTTTTAACAAGGCTAGTTTCAAATTGCTTATAAGCAAGCATCTTGGTCTATTTACAACCTAACAATCCAAAAGACATTGATTAAGAAGAAAATGACACCATAACCCACATTAATTAAGAAAAATGACACCTTAACTCCTCTCACTTACTCTCTAAATTCCAAAATATTTTAACAATCTTTAACTAAAATTGGGAAAACCCTTTTTATTAGGAGAAAAATTGGAGTACTTATAAGTTACAAGTCTTGCTCATTAGGTAACATCCATTTGTTAGACAATTATTGTTATATAATTAATGGATAATTATGAGTTGGGTTACTTTGTAATTTGAGGTTTACTTAATCATATGCTCTTCCGAAAATAGTATCATAGTAATTGTGTAATAATAATACTGAAAAGCACACACAATACCAGAATTGCAGGCAGTAATGTAATAACATAGTAAGAAGGAAGCAATTTTGCTCACAAATGATGCAAGAAATTATCAAAAGGAGATTTTATAAGAGATTATAACATCATATCTTCAATCATAATACAATAAAACTGTTTTTTGTTTCCACCTCTACATAATTCTCCGATTCAATACCGAAAAATTTAACTGTTTTACGCAGCAGATGCATAGGGGACTGGCGAAACAAAATGGACAATTCTAAGGATCATTAGCTTCCACCAAAACTATACAGTAGTCTCTGAAATTTTTATCCAATGCATTGTAACTTAGCTGCTACTAAACACCATAACCCTGATAGGAACATGCAAAAGAAAGTTAAAAGATTCGGACTTTGTAATGATATGTTATAGAAATACCAACAGAATATACTAATGGAAAATGGAATTCAAACCTGTCAGATTTACTTCTGGCCTTTCTTCCATAAGACACCAATCTTCTTCAACATATTTCCATTTTTCTTCTTCGGTGAGTCGTCTTCCAAGTCTTCTGAGTATGGTGAATCCATAGCACCTGCAATAGTATTGTAATTGTCAAGTGAACCTGTTCTTTCTACAAATTTCCCATTGTTCCCTGCAGAAATCATTGCAGCAGCTGCCTCAGCTGCCTTCCTCCATTGATCTGACTGGACCTTCAATCTCCTTAACTCGGCTTCCATTTCTGCATTCGCTGCCTGAGCTGCATCAAGTTGCTCAGTCACTCTTGCTGCTCTTCTGCTACTTTTATCTGCTTCTTCTGTTAGATTACTGAGTTTCATTAACGCCTCTCGCTCTGCAGCTTTTGCTGTTTCTGCCATGGCTGTGGCTTCGTCGCTGACTTTAGTTCTCTCAGCTGCACCCTTTTCAATTTCTGTCTTCAGCACTTCATTTTGCTCTGTTATATTTTTCAATTGAGTTTCTTTATCCAATAAGCTGGTTTTCAACATAGCCAAATCATGCTCCAACTTCTTCATTTCCACTGCAAGTTCAGATTCTATTTCTCTCGGTTCATTTTTCTCTATCTTCAAATTCAGCCCCTCGTTCTCCTCTGAAATACACTGCAATTTAGTTTCTTTACCCATCAGGTTAGCCCTCAACTCTTCAATAACACACGTGGACTTCTTTAATTCAGCTTCCAATTCAGCCTCTCTTTTGCCCGATTCTAGTTTAGCTTGTTCAACTTGCTCATAAGCACTTCTAATTTGCAATGTGCTCTGAATATATTCTTCCTGGTACCTGGTCTCAGATGCCTCAAGGGCAGATTTCAATTGGCCCACTTCAAGTTTCAACGAGTTCAGCTCTGCCTTAAGATGTTTTTTTTCTTCATCTTCTACAATCTCCCTTTCAGGTTCTACATTCCCGGTGGGACTCACTGATTCTTTATTGTTACTATTGGCTAAATCAGCCTGGAGTTTGCTGACAAGTTCTTCCAATGACCTCACTTGAGCTTTTGACTGCTCAAGCTCCATTGATAAAGACTTGTAAGCCTCCACAGCTTTGATCCCATCAGCACGCAACATTTCTGTAGTTTGATTTGCAGTTTCAAGTTGTTTTTGAGTTTTACTGACAAGTTCTAGAGCTTCAGCTTCTGAATCCCGGCAATCATTAAGTTCATTTTTCAGTTTTTCAACAAGGTTGAGTGTTTCAGTGAGTTCCATTCTCAAACACTGCAACTCTGCATGCGCAGACTCTGCATGCTTTGTTTTTGCAGCTTCAGATTCAACTACCATGTCCAACTGACTTTTAAGCTTTTGGATTTCATTCATGGCAGAAACCAATGCTGCAGAATCAATGGAATGCTGTTTCTGGACAGCCTCAAGTTCTGATTCCCAAGCTTTATCTCGATCATGGGAGATTTTTTGAAGTTCTTCGACCCGAGAATCCTCAGAAGCTGAGAATTCCATCAGTTGATGTTGGGATTCCTCGAGCTTAGCGGACATAGCTGCAAGTTGCTTCTTGGTATCTTCAGCTTCTTGTTGTGCCCTTCTCTTCCATGACTCTGACGAGTTCAATTGTTCCTTTGCCTTCTTCAGATCTTCTTGGAGTTGAGCGAGCTGTGACTCTAGTTCAGGTATTCTGCTAGGACGTTTCTTCTGGAGTTCAGGGAGAGTGAAAAAACAAACAATTCCTCAAAACTTATACATTTGGGTAAAAAGTTTAAAACAGCAATTAATATGTTTAAACCACCTTAAAATGGTGAGGACACATTCTACACTAACAAATGTTAATAATCATGTAGTCTTTGAAACAGAGGCTGTTTCTCGTTGTGTTTTAAGTTGGTTAAGCCAACTTATAATCATTTTTTAACTTATAAGGAGGTAGATGAAGAATTTCTGAAACATATTTTTAACTTATAAGCAGATTAAAAATAAGCAAGAAAATTCTAACTCCCATATACAACTACCATTATACCGCTGAAGTATTTTTAGACATTTTAACTATATAGCTGCTTATAAGTTGAAAAAAAAAAACACACTTCACAAGAAAAAAATTTTATGCTGAAAGAAACACAATAAGTTAAAAAGCGTCCACAATGATAATAAGAGCTAGTTCTTTCACAAGTAGCCAATGAGTACCTCAGTTGCCGGACTTCTCGGTGATCTGCGTTCAGCAACTTTAGGACTTTTATCTTTTGGTGTCCTACTCGCAGGATTTGGAGAAGGGACAGAATCAGTATCTGATCCTGGTATCTTGAGTTGGCGTGCGGTCCGAGGGGTTGCAGGAGATTTTCTCTGTGGCACTTCTGAGGAGCCAGTCCCAGACCTACTTCCGAAATCAGTGGAATACAATCAGAATGACTAAACATGCGTTATATATATTACAGTTTCTTTTCTCTATAGCAAAGAACCTACTTCTAAGAACTAATGCAAAAGAGCCAATCCAAGCATTTGCAGAAAAATATTAAGTTGAACATTTCGCTTCGCAAACATAGCATATATTGGTAATAATATATTTATGCCTTACCAGGTGACACAATTTTAACACCTGCCACTTCCTCTTGGATAGATTAAATTTAAACAAACATAAAATTCAACATTTTCACCCACTATGTCAACATCGATGCACCACCAGCTTTGAAATACAAGTGATTTGCACTCCAGATAAAAGTTACTTTCTTTTTTCACTTGCTTCCCGGCCACGGGCCAATATGTATTATATATTCATTTTTATTGCTGAACAAGTTAAGTTGTTGAAAAGAAAGAAAAATGGAATGGGGAAATTCCTACACAGAGAACGGTTGCAATGGATGTTTCAATTAACATCTGCACTCGACGTGAAAATGAAATTAAAATAAGTTGTTTTAAAAATTAAGCAATGCATAACAGTAGAAGTTCATGAATGTTGTAGATATATAACCTTTCAAGTGTCCTGCCTAAGCATAATTTAACCTTCACTAAGAATCCACTAAACAACTTATATTGTACTAATAGTTCTCTTTGTTATACTTTCCATTATCCTGTTGCGCTAAAATCTTATAGAAATTGTATTATGCATTCCTTCTAAAGCTAGTTTTTCCATCTAGTCCTATTGATGAAAATGAATTTTGTGATTCTGTTTAGTTACCAAAAATACATTGAAATTTACACAGATTTCAGAAGCCAAGGAATTTAAAGAAAGAAAGGAAAATAGAAGTGGGTGTTTGGTGTGGCTTTAAACCAGCTTTTAAGCACTATTTAACTTAAAAGCCAGTAATTTAATTGTTTGTCAAAGCCAAAAGGAGAAACACAAGCAATGCTAAAACACCCCCTACTGCTGCAAAGAAGCAAGAATAAATGAACATAATTTACCAGAATAGATACAGAACAAAGCCAAAATGGATTAGCAACTTAGCAATCTACCATTAAAAAGAAAATGTGTTACTCTGAGCTTATAACCAAGTTTTATCAAATCAGTGTATAAGTAACGATCCTAATAAAAAATGGTAACAAAAGTGCTTTAGCACATAAAACACTAACCTTGCTTTTGGAGTCTGCATTATTTCTTCAAAATTCTTGAGTACAAGGGTTGAAAAAGCAAATCAGGAGTCTTGTTCTTGAAACACCCAGCTGATCCCACCACCTGCAATAGTTCAGAGAAACCTTATATTGAAAATAAATTTTAAAGAGAATATATTATATATGCAAGTAAACGAAAATAAATGCATTTAACCGAAAGGGACAGCCACATCTAATATCTTTGAACATACCCTAACAAACTAGAAAACAAACAAACAAACTATGCAATCCCTTCAAAGAAACTCCTCAGAAACTACCCCCACTATAACCAACCAGAAAACCCAAAAAGACCCAAACTTCATTTATCAAAAAAAGGGGAAGATAAGACAAATGAAGAAATGGTTTTGCATTAAAAGATCTTGTTAAACAATATTAGCACAATAAATCTTAATAATTTGCCTTTTTTCCCTTTTATTTTACTCCAGTATAGTGCCTTGTAGGCAATGGCCCAGCAAAAAGTTAGATGATGGCAATAATAACATAAAACGTTCTTAACTCATAAAGGGCTTATTTTTTAAAAGAAAAAACTTGTTGAGAGCTTGTGGGTGACTGTCTCTTGCTATGTTGCCCACCTTCCCACCCAACAACAGTGAATCTAGAAATATTTCATGCACCAAGAGGGCAAAAACAAAAAGGAAATTACATTGTACATATTGAAAATCATAATTTGCTCTTCAAAATTTGCATGTTTATGACAACAACATAGAACATAAGACACAAAACATAGCCTCAGCCAGATAAAATGAAAGCTTTTTTTTTTTTCTTAATGACTTATAAAAAGTATTACACCTCAGAAACTTAAAAACTGTAAAAGAAACTGTAGATTTGTGAAGGCAAACCCCATTTTTTAAAGATGTTAATAACAGTTTAAAGAAAGGGCCAAAAAAAGAAAGACTTTCGTTTAGCTAAAAAACACATAAATGAAGTAATATAAGCAACAAAAAAAATGAGTCATAATTTAGTAACAAATCAAAATACTAAACGTTAAGAAATCAAAATACAAAACGTAACGAACATATTAAGCATTTCAAAACTTCTGACTTAGATCTGTAAAACGCTGATCTAAAAGAAGACGCCATTAAAATAAGCTAGAAGCAAGTAGTAGGAGGTATTCATGGAGATCCTAGTTACCAACTGCGAGGTTTTCAAAAGTGCTTTTTTCAGTAATAAATCCATAGTTTCAGGGTGACCCAGAAAAAAAAAAGCAAAAAGATCAAAGATTTGTGTTTTAGTGAGAAAATTTCAGAACCCAAAAACCAGTACTGTTGTTCAAGCTCCACATTATAGCCAAGAGTTCACATTTTCGTGTACAAGCAAAAAACTTTACCAAGAAAAAGACATTTCATTGAAAAAGGAAGTCAAAAGAAGCATAATACTCCCAAACAGTTACTAAAGCAAAGAACCTCTTTTGAAACCCAAGAAAAAATCTCAAATTTCTCCCATTAAAACTCCAACATTATACAGAAACTTCAAAGAACTAAGCATAAATACTGGTTAACAGATACTAAAACAAAAACTTCTTCTGAAACCCATGAAAAAATCTCAAATTTTTCCCATCAAACCTCCAACATTATACAGAAATTAACTTCAAAAAAAGAAAGAGGAGGAAAATGCCTTAAAAGAGGAAGCATTTGGAGAAATCCATTGTTAAACAACATCAAATAGCAACAAATGCAATCTGGGTCTCTTACCAGAAGATGTCTCTGCCAAGAAAAGGCTCAAGCTTTGACTGGGTTGGTACCAGTGCACTTTACTAGTTTTTTTATCTGAAAATTTTAGAAAAAAGAAGAGTTGCAAAGCCCCAGAAAACCCTAGATTTAGCTATAATACCAAACAAGGTCTTGTGGTTAGCATTGGTGGAGAGAAGTAGCTGCTTGCTTCAGCTACTACTACTGAGCTCACTTCCCAAAGTCTCTTCTTTCTTTCCTTTTCCCTCTTAGTTTGTCTCTGTTACTTGTCAGTGTGAAAAAAAAAAAGGAAGATAGTAACTAAAGCTACTGTTAATATATTAAGCAGAGATACTATTGGGCCACCACCTTACTGTATATAAATTTTTTAAATAATTTTTTTTTTACACCTTACTGTATATAAATTCTTTAAATAATTTTTTTTTTGGTTAAAAAAAATTATTTTTAATTTTTAATTTTCAAATTGCATAATTATCCACTAAAGACCAAAAACCCATGTGTTATTTTAATTATGTTTAGTTTATTTTATTTTATCCTAATGTTGTTACCCAATTTGAAATGAATATTCCAAAATGGCTATAGTAATAATTTGAAATTTTAAGAAGCACACAAGAAACTGCCAAAAAATAAATTATTTTGATAATGTTACAAACTTTTAGAATGCTTCTATTTGTTTTTGCTAATTAATGACAAAACATATTTCTTCTAATGGGTTTTAATTAAAGTAAATAATAAAATAGCTATAAAATCACAAGCTTTTCTTAATTTGATTAAATAAACGCAATTTAATTGTAATTTCATTTTAACTCTTTAAATAGATTAAATTTAATTTGAGATATCAAATTTATATGAAGATAGTAAACAGTATGTAGGATGTGAAGATTTTAAATTCGATTTCCATACATCGCAGTAAAAAATTGGATCAATGTTACTCCTTTGTTCATGGCATGAGGAATCAATATCATAAATGACTCTAGTGGACCAACCATTACAAGGGCAATGCCTTTTGATACATACCTTAGTTAAGACTTGAAAGTAACATAACAAACCCACCAAAAACAAATATGTTACTTGTCACATTATTCTTAGGCTATATGTTTCCCACAATATAATAGTTTATACTTAGATTTTAAATACTTGTTTTGCATCACTTTTTGTTTTCTAAATTAATAGGAAGATTCGACAAACCAAACAATAATTATGAGAATTACATAATATGAGATAATTTCGCTATAATTTATATAATAGATAATAATTTTTATCTTTTTTAAAATATGGGTCCGCATAAATCAGTTAAGTTAGGTTTGTTTCGAACCCAAAATTAATCATCCGAATTTTTGAAATAAAATGACTTAAATTGAAAATGATTTTAATTTGGATTGAATTTTAAATTGGATTTGAATCTGATGAATGTAGTTTGTATGGATTGTGTTACAAATATAAGAAAGCAATTGTACAACATTTAATTACTTATTTTAGACCACTTAAAATGAGCAAATGACAATTAAAAAAGAGGATTTTCTTTTATGCATCCAATAATTAGGTGACATTAACATATGTGGATCACAATCATAATACCTTTTAGCCCCATCTTCTTTTAATGATTATAAGCCTAAGACAATATATTTAACTATTTATATACATCAAGGTATATATATATATATATATATATATATATATATATATA
>CANUEY010157066.1:0-45764 GCA_948099555.1 Croton setiger | reverse complement strand
TATATATAGATTATATATACTCGAGGTATATATACAAGTATATATAGACTATATATACTCGAGTATATATACTAGTATATATAGACTATATATATTCGAGTATGTATTATAATTTGTAAAATACATTGTTATGATTTATGGAGTATATATAATAATATATGTGGTTTCATATATGCTGGGTAATATGTTATTTATTCATATATACTGTCATATATACCAACAAATGAAGATTATATATGACAATATATATAGATCATATATACTGTTACAAAAACTATGTATGAATAATGTATGCGTATTTGTGAAGGTCATATGCTATGATTAGTGTGAAGTATATATAATAGTATATATAATTCATATACTAGGTTAAATGTGATTTTTGTGGTATATATATCAGTATATATAGTCTATATATACTGTCATATATACAAACAAACAGAATTTTGTAACAGATTTTGATTGCAAGCAGTTTTGAATCATTGCTTAGAATAACAACGCAAAATCCAACAACATCAGGTCATATGTTATGATTTATCTGGAGTATATATAATAGTATATATGATTCATATATATTAGGTTATGTGTTATTTTTGTGGTATATATATCAGTATATATAGTTTATATATACTGTCATATATACCACCAAACAGAATTTTGCAACAGATTTGAAGAAAAAAAAAATGAAAACCTAAAATGGAGGAGGAGAATTTATAAATCACATATAGTTCATAAATGGAGGAGGAGAATTCACATACAATTCATAAATCAAATTAAAAACTTAAAATGAAGGATGAAAAGAAGGGAAAAATTGGTGGTAGAAATAAAAGGAAAAAAAAATGAATTAATTAATTGAAAGGGTATTTTAGTACACACAACAATATATATACTATTTTTTAATTTTTATAAATCTGTGCTATTTGATTTTTTTCAGTTAAAATATATGCTATTTGGTGCAATTAGTTTTTTTTTTAAAATTATAATGAGCACTTAATAAATTTAAGTTAGGATTCTCTCCTCCACTTCCTGTCTTCTATGTATGTAGAGATATTTAGTACTTGTCCACCCAAAATATATTTTCTTTCTAATAATAATAATAATAATAATAATAATAATAATAATAATAATAATAATAATAATAATAATAATAATAATAATAGTAATAATAATAATAATAATAATAATAATAATAATAATAATAATCCATTATCCAAGCACCATCAGAAATTTGAAGCCTAGATATTTTACTACACCTTCTTCGTTGCTTTGTTTTCTGATGAAAGAAGGCAGTGTTTCTGTCACCCAATCGCAACCATGTTTGCCTAGATTTTTGCTGGGATTACTAGGCACATTTTCCAATCTACAACAACCAAACTTCCTCCTAACAACCATCTCCCTGTTTTTCGCCTTAGATAAAGCTACCACATCTGGGGAATGTGCCTACCAGCCCCTTTCAGATGGTTAATCATCAGGGCTTTTCCAATCCCCTGGCAATTCCAATGCTAAAATTCTCATGACTTCAAAGTTATAAAATCGCCATAAAAGATAAAACGAACCACCATGAAAAAAGACTAGTTGAACAGCCACACAGTACACATACCAGTAATAAAAGAGGGATAAGATAATTTAGAGGAAAGAACTTGATCCAATTAGAACAAGAAGAACCCCAAACATGATGTTTAAATCCTTAGTAGCAGAAGGCAGAAACCCATTCAATTTTGAGCAAATAGAAGCAGCGTCCAATCGTCGAGGTTATGGCCAATTAACGCTGACTTTCTACCCGAACAAAACAACAAAACTGATGAAATTTTAAACCTTAAAAAACTTCCAGTAAATTTTCTTCTTCTCTGACGTCAATGTCCCTGAATTAGTAGAAATTGTATAATCTTTTACACCCAGAAGAAACCACAAGAAGTATTCCCACAATTAAATTAGATTTTGAAGAAAAGGGTGAAACCCTAGAAATAAAGAAGCAAAGTGAGACTATAGATTCAATCAAGGAAAATTACACAAAGCAAGCCAAGAAAAGCATATCAGATCATGAAATTAGCTAGGAAAAGCAAGGAAGTGGGTGAATACTACAGTGAATAGTAACCCAGAAGAGAGACCCGCGCAAGGGCTTGCACAACAACAGTAATTAATTTAATTAAATAAATTAAATATAAATATAAATATATTAGAATTTCTTCTTTGGTGAAGAAATGCAGAACTATGCAGAAGTGCAATTGAAATTGGAAACTCCGCCACCACCATAGCTGCTCATCCACAACCACAATCATTGTGCATGGACCAAAGGACTAAGAATACCAACTAATAGTCCAATTTCCAGCGAGTCTTCTAGTTTCAAAAATGTTGACGATCGGTGTTTAGAATTCTGGGCCTTGAAGAACATTAGTTTATTTATTAATTAGTTAAGCATTAAATTCATTTTTGTGTTATTAAGTGGAATTAAAATAAATTATCTTATAATAAAAATGATTTAATCCAATTTGTTTGGGTTACCTTGCTTATTATAAACCTCTCATTTTCTTTATATTTTTTCAGTGTGGAATTTCACCACATATTTACACTTCCCCTCTGCCACTTGATAAGTATCAACTGTCTAGCCCAAGTCCGTTAGAGTACAGTAACTTGACCCTGATAATCTAGTTTAGGTTCCAGTTTGATAAGCTCTGATACCATGTTGAGAATTATGGACTCTAAGAGCTATTAGTCCATTTATCAGTTATTTAAGTATTAAATCCATTTGTTATTAATAGAATTATAATAAATTACGCTTACTTTATAATCAAAATGACTTTAGTTAATTTATAGAGATCACCTTTCTTATTACAAGTGTTTCATTTTCTTTGTCAAAGTGGTTAAGGTGGGTTTTGAGCTGGGTGAGAAATCAGTGTTGGGGGACGAGTTCTTGAAGGGGCACCCCTCAACCTTTGCATGGAGGCCAAAAGATATCACGAGGGTAGATTCCTCATTTATCACTCATAAGTTAAGTATAGACCAAAGTCATCCATTAGTGATTCAAAAGAAGTTGAAACACTCCAAGGAGAAGGAGGAAGTAATTGAGGCTTTATTGAGGAGGTTGACTATCTGGCATGGTTGGCCAATGTTGTGCTAGTGAAGAAGGCAAAAGGGAAATAGAAGATGTGTGTTGACTTTACAGACCTCAACAAAGCGTGTCCGAAAGATTCTTATTGTAACAACCTATAACCTATTTGTATAATTAAAAAAAAACTGTACTAATTTTTTTCATATAATATGCCACGTAGTAACAAGTATAACTCTTAGACCAAATATTACATATTTCAATTATGATTTACAAATTATATACCTCTATACAAACACTAATAACTACCATGCATATGACATGCCATATACTATTCACTGTAACTTTTAAACCATTTATTACATGCCTTATTAATAATTTATATATCGTATAACATAAATATATATGACAATATTAAACAAATGATGCAATGTGAGGGAGAGAGATCCTAGGCTTCAGTTGACCAACTCGAGTAGAAAGAAGGTGGAATTGACGTTGTCAGTTGCCAAACCAAAAACTTGAAATCATGAATTGCAATTTGATGAGTTGCATACTCAGTAAGTATAAACTAAAATAATATAAGACAAAATAATAAATCACAATTCAAAATCATACAACAAACCTGTCGATGACAAGCTTACTTCATATGATTCTATTTACCTTGCAAGCTATAACTGACTTAAACAATATTTCTAAATAAATTCATAACAGATACATATAACAATATACAGATGTCTTTGTCATATGATTCCGTTTACTCTGAGAGCTGTAACGAATATAACCAATGATACCATATAATTCCATATAACGAATACAACTGGTTGGCCAGTAACAAATTCTTTATATATGACCGGAAATTCATTAGTCTCATATATATCAATTTCATATCACAGTCAGAACCTCATAAATCATATCCTCATAATAACAGTTGAAACATAGCAATATACGATGCAAATTTCATGTAATTCCATTTAATTTCGTTGTAATCCATCGAGTTAGGTATTGCCCCGGGAATTCCAAGTAACAAATGACAAGTGACTGGCCAGTAACAAAGACCTATATAATTCATATGTCCATATATAATTCATATAATGACCCGAAGGTCCTAAGTGTAAATCATGTATTGACCTATAGGTCTCATCTGTAATATCGTATATTGAACAGTAGGTCCTGCCTGTAAAATTTTGCAAGCACTGGTCAAGACGGTCACGACTCCTTTATTTATTCTTGTATGAATGCACTTGTATAAAATATAAACAATTATTATAATATCCAATATAATTTAAGATGGTCATAAATTATATTTCATAATAACAGTCAAAACATAGCAATATACAGATGCAAATGTCATCTGATTTCATTTAATTATGTTGTGATCCATCAAGCCAGATACTGCCCCGGAAATTTCATATAACATGTGCATATAAGTAGCCATCTATAATCATGTGTTGACCCGAAGGTTCATCTATAATTCATATGTTAACCTGAAGGTCCATCTATAATCATGTGCTAACCCCGAAGGTCCATTTATAATCATGTGTTGACCCAAAAGTCCATCTGTAATCATGTGTTGACCCGAAGGTCTCATCTGTAAAATAATATAATGACCCGTAGATCCTGCTTGTGAATCTTGAAAATACTGGACAAGATGGTCACAACTATCTCTATTAAATCTTGTATGAATGCACTTATATGACATATATACATTTATCACAATATTCAACATAATCCAATGACTACGCTTCAGTACCAGTCCAAACAGATAAACATCATATAACAAATTCTCAATAAGTAAATTGGTCGGATATTAGCACCGACTCAATGACCAAAAATCACATATATTCAATATTCAATTATCAATGAATTTAAATGACCAAACTTCAATATCGATTCAAACATCGTATAAACTAAACAATTATTTCAATTGATTGAGCTTCAGTACTGATCCAGGTAATTTAAACATCAAATATATTCAAAAGCAAATCAATCAGTTGACAATGCTTCAGTATCGGTCCAAACAATTTAATCTTATACGTGACTCGTCATTTCATAGACAAATCATTTCAAAGTAATACAAATAAGTAAGTTTATAGTTACATCTCAATCGCGATCAATATTGGGTCTCAGGTTGTTTTCCCCGCTTCCCTCCTATTTAAATGTTCCTATGTAATTCCATATATAAATAATTAATTTCCCTTTAATTATCATTCATATACGATAAAGTACATGTTTAATATTTATTATCTTTTATCATATTAATTTTTAATTACATAATATTTCTATTTCTTTTGAATTTTAACTTATAACACATGTTTACTATATTAAAAATAATTATCAATGCCATTTATATTTAATTTCAAGCTTAATTAATCATATACTAATATATTTAATAATATCTACAATTATTTAACTCAATTTATTAGCCAAGTCCAATTTATAAAAATAAATTCAATTTAAACCAAAAAAAGACTCATTTGAATAACTTTTAAAGTTTTTAGGGGCGCAATTAAAAACTGACAACAAGTTCAGGAGTCAAATTATAATATTCAGAAGTCAATTTGGCTGGAAGGACCCAATTGAATAACTTTTAAAGTTTTCAGGGACTTAATTGAAGTCCGATAGTAAATTTAGGACCCAAATTATAATAATCAGAAATCAATTTGGATGAAGCATCCAATTGAAAACAGTTATAAGTTTTGGAGGGCTTATTTGCAAGCACGCCAGAACTTCAGAGATTAAAATGAAATTTGATAGAAATTAAATCTAGCAGGACTAAATTGAAAAGAATCGAAACTTTGCTAAAAGGACTACATTGCAATGAATTAAAAACTTTTGGGGCCAAAATGTAATTTTACAAAATTCAGCTAGCTGGGGTGAAAACTTCACCAAAATGCACCAGAGGCTGTCGTTTTGGAGCGTCATCTACCTCCAGCCAGCAGCCCGCAACTCTGTTGTTCCAGAACCGTTTCCAATTTTTATTCCAGCGGTTCCTCATGTTTTTCGGCTATTCCTTCAACGCTGAAAGCTCCCTTAATCGTCATACAAACCTTCCTAAGGTCATAGAATTCCCCATGCACGAATTTTCCCTTTTTCTTCTCTCTTTCTCTTTCGGGTTCCTATTCCTTATTTTGGCCAACCTTCTGTTTTCTTCTTTTTTCGGCCACCCTTCTACCTTTGTCTCCACTCTAATCATTTTCCAACTATCTCTCAACAGTAAGGAACTCTTGAAGCTATTTCTTTTTCTCTCATTTTCTCTTCTCTTTTTTCTTTTCTTTCTTTCTTTTCTTTTCTTCTTCCTCTTTTTCTGTTTAATTTTTCCTTTCTGTTCTCTTTCGAAATTTTTGCCTCTTTTCTCTTTCCTTGTCTTCTGTTTTCTCTCTCCAATTACCAACATTAACTCACTTATTTGTTTTCTTCTATATTTACTTTCCACCTCATCCTTTCTATCCTTCTTCTTATCTTCTTTTCTTTTTTTTTTTGTTTTCTATTTATATATACAAATAACTCTCTTTTCCTTTCTATTTTACTTTATGTACACAATGTAACCAATGTTAAATACATAGGTATAACTAGCACCAACTGCTATATGATTTAAGGTCGCTAAGTAAAGTATGACCTTTTGCTATGTGGGGAATAGATATCCTTGGTCCTTTCTCGACCTTTGTTAGTTAGAGTTGTTTTGTTTTTATGGCCATAGATCAGATTACCAAATGGATTAAGGTAGAAGCACTTCTAACTATCACAGCTGCTAGGATTTTTAAGTTATTTAAAGAGTCGATGGTATGGAGATTTGAAGTATCTCAAAATGTGGTAGCTGGCAATTAGACCTAGTTTCAAAGTGCCGATTTCCAAGATATATGTGAAAAATTAGGTATCACTCTCCATTTTACCTCAGTGGCTCATCAATAATCAAATGGGCAAACAGAAATAAGGAATAAGGTCATCCTATAAGGGCTGAAGAAGAGGTTGCTCGAAGGAAATAAGAATTGAGTTGGTGAGTTTGGGGAGTGTGTTGTGGTCTTACCGCACAACCCTGAGAAAAGCCACTAGGGAAACCCTGTTTTCTTTAGTTTATAGCCGCGAGGCAGTAGTCCCCATCGAATTGAAGCTACCAACTTATAGGGTAGCACATATAATGCAGAAAGGAATGAGGAAAATGTGAAGGTCTCTCTCGACCTAGTTGAAAAAGAAAACAGGGAGGAATTGCAGATAAGAATTGCGGCATATTAGCAGAGGTTGGCAAAGTTCTACAACTAAAGGGCAAGGTCAAAAAAATTAAGGAGGGTGACTGGATATGGCCAAGAGCCGACCTTAGCAAAGGTAATGCAGGAGTAAGGAAGCTAGGTCAGAACTAGGAAGGTCCATACAAAATAATAAGGAAAATTTGATCGACCACCTTCAAATTGGGCAAGGAAAATGCCTCCATAGTCCCAAGAACTTGGAATTCCAGTCTGCTTAAGAAATGTTACGTCGCCCTGCCTTGGTGGCACATATTTTGTAAATTGCTAATGTTTTTATCTTTCTTTCCAATTTTTTTTTTTTTTGCTATGTATCAATGAATGAAAAGGAAAATTCGATATTTGCACAATGTGCATTATACAAATCTAACAAAGTGTTTCTTTTTACAGAAATTTGGTCTGCGATCCCTAAGTACCAACTCATTACCACTGTGGGATCAATATGTTATCCCCTAGAATGATCGTTGTAATTTGATTCTAGATTGGTAGGGGAAGCGACCTCAACCTTGACCTATCAACGCCTTATATGCGTGACCTGCTCTTATGTGCTTGGGCCATACATATCAATGTATCGTATGAGCGACTGATCTCCTCATACGCTTGGGAAAAATGCTTAAACGTCTCACATGCACGACCTGTTACCATGTGCTTGGGCCATATATATCAATGCCTTTTATGAATGACTAATCTTCTCATATGCATGGGCCATATACTTCAACGTCTAACATGTGTGACCTACTCCTATGTGCTTAGGCTATATATATCAATATTTCATATGAGCAACTAATCTCCTCATATGCCTAGGTCATATATTTCAACGTCTAACATGTGCAACCTGCTCCTATGTGCTTGGGCCATGCAATATCAATGCCTCGTATGAGCAACTCGCTTCTCATAAGCTAGGGCCACAAAATTTAAACATAAATATCTTAACTTTTATAAGGTCATGAACATGCCTCGACTATCTCAATAGGTCAGTAAGGCATATGCTTAAGGTTGTTTTTCTAATTTTCGTTACTTATTGAGTATGTTGAAATTGTTCTAAACCTTTCGGTACCTATTAAGGATCAGTTTGTAATTGTGATTGTTTAATTGATACGCCAAAGTCATTTTAATATATTTATACATGAATGAATGTTGTAATTCCATTCTGAAAACTTTGCTAAGTATGTTAAAACTATTCTAAGTATAAAAGAAGGGTTTTAAAGGTCGCAGTATGACTCCAGATATATGTCTGAAGGTTGCAACGTGATACCAATAAGAATAAGTAATTCAGGTTGACCTTAAAGGGTTGTTGTTAGTTAAATTAAAAATAAAAAATCATAAGCGTAACAAGCAAAACTGATGAACTTAGAAACACAACTTCATATATAGATAAACAATCATTTACATTATGAAACCGCGACCTTAAGGTTGACAATACAAAGATAATAATCTCAATACAAAATGTTATAATTGACATGAATCTGACTTAGCAGTTACCTCTGGAAGTAAGGCAAAAGGGATTTGATTATCATATTTTTCCAAACATTCAATCGCCAGCGGTGGAAAACATAAACCCACATCAACTACTATGCTACTTAACCTTAAAGTCTACCTTCCCAATGACCTTGGTTAAGGGGGGGAGGGTCGACATTAGAAAAGGGGTGAAGAAGCCTTGCTATCTTGATTAAAAAGAGACCGAGGTGGTTAAAAACATAACCATTCAGAAAATCACCCTTACGACAGTTGGCAAGGTAGCAGGTTACACTTATCAAATAACTTCTGTTACTCATCATGTTTCGTCTAAAAATTCTTCCTTGTTTTCAAACACATATCTCACCCTTCTCCAGAAGATGCACTTTACAACAAGTTGAGGTTACCTTTGGAGTTTTAGTTTTTAGGTCAGTTATGCACCTTCAGGTCACCTTTGAAAGACCAATGCCCTTTTGGCTAAAACCTCTCTCATGTGTTTGGGCCAGCCTATTCAACACCTCATATAAGCGATTTACTTGTGGTCCAGTTGGATATGTCTAGGGGAAAATGACTTAGTGTTAAAAAATTTATTATTATTAACCAGTTCAGTATTGGACGGCCTAGGGTTCGAAAGCTCAAGAGATGACCCAAAAGGTGACATAATTAAGAATGGAAAGAATGAAGCTCATAGTCGTCAATTATAGTGAAAATGTGGTTTGGAAATCTAAGTGCGGTCATTATCACGGGGAATTACCTGTATACCCTTGGGGTCGATGTTAAATAATAAGGGACAATGAGGTAATTACCCGAAGGCACCGAATCAATGTGTTCGCGGATCGGTGCATGAGGTATTACTGGCACTTGGCCTTTAGTTGGGCGAAGGGTCAACGATTCTTGAATTATGGACGACCTTGGGAATTCATTGGCTGGGTTAAGACATGGAATGACTTGCATGGGCGGGTGGAGGAGGAGAGAGAGAGAGAGATGTATAAGCCATATGCATAGCTGACTTTCCTAGGATCTTACCCCAGGTAAGGGTCGCTCTCTTTCATTAGACAGAAGCATAGGGATGGCCGTGTGTAGGTCGAACTCAGTAGCATCGGCCTCCAAGCGGTCGACCATGATACTTACAACCCATGAATCCTAATAACTTTGGGATCCTTAGGCCCGATATTCTTTGTGCCTGCTAGATCTTACTAGGGGGAGAATTTTAAGATCCTACCACCTCAATTCCCTTATAAAAGAGAACCCCAAACGTTACTTTGTAGATCAATTCACACACTAGACTTTCATGATCCATATATGATGTTCACATTATATAAAAAAAAGTATGTTCACACATTAAACTGTTTGGGAATGGTTGCAAAACTGGAAAGAGGTATACAAAGTAAAGTTTTATATAATTCAAGTGAAGAATTAAAAATAACTTGTTGAGATGGCCGAGTTGGTCTAAGTTGTTAGATTAGTGTTTTGGTCCGAAAGCGAGTAGGTAACAAGTTCCACTTTCAACATCTTATTATTTTTATATTTCTTTATTCTTTTTCTATAAAGAAACTATGTGTTCGAGATGTTGGAATTAGTTTTATGCGCCAGATTCAAGTTTTAGTCTGAAAAGGGGTAGATTCAAATCCCACTTTGTATTTCTTTATTCTCTTTGCAAAGAAACTATATTCCCACATAGTAAGAAAACTCCATTTTATTATTTTATTAACTTTACAAAGAAAATATATTCCTAAATAGCTAGAAAACTCTTGTCTATTATTTTTATTAACTTTACAAAGAAAATATATTCCTAAATAGTTAGAAAACCCCAATTTATTATTTTTTAACTTTACAAATAAAATATATTACTAAATAGCTAGAAAACTCATGTCTATTATTTTTATTAACTTTTTACAAAGAAAATATATTCCTAAATAGCTAGAAAACTCTTGTCTATTATTTTATTAACTTTACAAAGAAAATATATTCCTACATAACTAGAAAATTCAGTTTATTATTTTTTATTAACTTTACAGAGAAAATATATTCCTACATAGCTAGAAAACTCGTAGAAATTATTATTATGCCTTTATCTAGATAAGTAGTATAATGAGAAGAATCCAATATTAATCCTCAAGTATTTTTGCAGTATGAAATTCAAAAATACTCCAAAATCGAGAAACATCATAACCAAACTTTAATCCTAACTCTAAAGTATAAGAGTTCAAGCATGAATCATGCATGGTTAATTTTTTGAAATTATCTCCCGTTTGCTGATAACTTGTGAATATGCAAAGTTGGTCACGAAGCTTCCACCCTTGCGATTGATTGTTAATATGAAATGATTGTTTGGTTTAGCGATTGGTGGATTGAGATTATTGAAAATAGAAATGTTGAACATGTTGAGTTTGTGTTGGTTTGGTCATTATTCACATTCAGTCCACTTCTAACTTTTAACTTTTAACGAATGGTTTGTGAGAAAATTGCAATAACACTCTAAATTTTAACTTTTGTAAATTGAAAAAATTTTAGAATATGAATACTTTAAATGAAATTAATTTAAAATTATAAATTATTTGAGTTAGTTTAGAAATTTTGAAAATTAAACTGAATTTTGTTCATCTTACTCAACAAAAATTAAAATCGAATCCCTTTTTTCTCTTTCCCTTTTCTGCTTCTCTTTCCTCTACCATTACTGTTGTCCATTTTGAACTATCGCCGCCACCATTTCTAAGCTTGAACCGATAAGTTATGGCCACCCCTCGAACTGCCTCCTCATGGTTGCTCTAATAAGAATAGAGATAGGTTCTTTCCTTTCACTTCAATTTAGTATAAATATTGTGAGATTTGGTTGCTAAAATATAAATCCTAACTTTTGATTTAACTCCAAATTGTTGTCAAGTTTTCATTGATTCAATAAATCCAAATCGTCTTACATGTATGTCTCCCTACTCATCCACTTTGATGAAATGCACTACATTACAAAATTATCACAAAATTGGAAAAAATAAAAGACCCAAATACAAAAATACCAAAATTCATTTACATTTTATCATTAAAGAAATGGGAAAAACAATTGTTTGGTGAATACTTATCTGTGTTCAGCGCACATGAGAATCAACCATTTTTTTATACAAGCAACTCTTTTTCATTTGTTCAAATTTTGACTCAAAGTCAACTTCCTGTCTTTATGCATACGTATGACAATTTCCTTGTAGTAGCTTCTCAATTTATTCCCATGTGTATGATAGGATATAATATATATTATTATTATTAAAGTATTTAGTTGCCAACTTATGCCATTAATATATTAAAGTATCTAATTAATGGACAGTATAAGCCCATGTGCTACTCTTACATTACATTATACATGAGCACCTTGTTTAACATTTTTAGTGTGTGAAAATAAACAAAATTAAATGTGCAACAGACTAGTATGGTAGATTTGTTATGAAAATGTTATTGGTATCTAATGCACCAAAGAATCCTACAAGATTAATACCAGTAGTATATACATTAATCTTCTTTGTTATAAGATATTTGGAAATAAAAAAATAAAAGGTACAACACCAAATCTATAGTTAACCAATTTACAACTATTTATTCTTTTTAAAATCAAAGTATTGAATCCCAACCATCTTACAACTATTAGAATATTAGGTTCAAAATATGAATCACAAAAAGAGAAAGACCTCGACTCAAAATCAACTCTATAAGAACAAGCCTTAATAGATATTCATTTACATTTTGAAAACTCATTTCATTAAAGAAATGGGGAAAAAAAATTGTTCGGTGAAAGACTTTTTGTGGTCACAGTCGAAGGTCCACTCTGTCTTCATGCTTACCTATCACATTTCCTTGTAGCTTCTCAATTTATTCCCATGTGTATGATATGATATAATGTTTTTCAAAATATATTAAAGTATTTCTTCAACAACTTATACCATGTCAGCACCACATGCTTTGTGTTCAGGCGCCATTTTATAAATATTTAACATAATGGACATTTTCTTTTTATTACAAAGAAAAAATGTGTTTTTTACTAGAAATTGTAGGAAACTCATCTCTACTACATAGGAGCCTGCCATTTTAATAAACATAGCCGAAAACACTGTGTCAGCAACGATGCTGGCGACTAGAAATTCTAGGTTTCAGTTCAACCAAAGAGAAACAAAGAGGAAATCTTTCAAAAAAATTTTGGAAAAAAAAAATCAACCATAACATCTCACATCAGATATTAATTAAATTTTTATATAATATATAAGTTTGACCACCTATATACTTGGGTTAACCATTTTAGGTGAATTAATTTAAGACTAAGTAGTTGATGATGACTAGTTAGGTGGATTATTTTGAAGGCTTGTGCGGTCAAACTCCAATTTAGTTGCACACCGGTCGCAGTCAGGACTGAGTCGTGACATCAACGGTCTTATGTTCTTCTTCGTTTTTTGTTCATATTTCTTTCATCTTTCTTCTTCTTGATGCGGAGCAGATAGTTATGAATTTCATAAAGGACCTAACTTTCTCATATGATGTCTATTTAGAATCTTAGTAGTTTTTTGGAAAGCATTTCGTGAGATGGATAGCTTTGAAAAGTGCAACAGGAGACCAAAGCACCATCTTGCAAACTTCATGCAAACTTCATGGGTCTAATTTTATAGTTGAAGTCCTCAATTTTGCATTTTAATTATTTTTTGGACTATTTTGTTATTTTTACTAGGATTTTTTGTCGCTTATATAAAGCTTATTTTATCATTTTGTAAGACAATTTCATTTTATTATCAAATTACAAGTTTCGTTAGAATTTATTTTATTTTTGAACGCTTTTACGATGCGTCACTACTTCTCTAAAGAATTTATGGCTTTTTTTTATCTTTTCTAACATCTATTGGTTCCAACACTTTGCACAAAGTTGCATTCTGAATTTATCCAAACTAACAAAGAGCAACCGAGGTAGTTTTTGACAGACCATAAAATGATTAAGTATTAGAAGGGAGGTTCGTCAGGAGCAGAGCTTGGAACTTCTCCGATCAAACTATTTTGCAAATGTAATTTTTCTGATCTGCAAACTGTTATTAGTAGATAGAAAGGGAAAGGTGCACCATTGTCGACAATAGCAACCAGCAACTTGTTTGGTTGGACAATAAGAATGTGCATGGAAGAGGGTCGGAGGATTAAGGTTTATTATTAGTTTCATATACATATTTGGTTTATTGTAGGTTTCTTTATATTATTACAAACTTTTCATGAACATATTATAAACTAATTGTAAACCCAGGCGTGTTTTGTTCTAAAAATAACTTTTTTTTTTATAATTTTTTTATTTAATAATACAATTTTCAAAATAAAAAGACTCTAAAATATATTATGTAAAATCTCGAAAACTTATAAATAATTACCCATTACGAGGGTTTTGAAATTAAAGAATAAACGGTAAACTACTAGTCTTTCGTGTACAAATTAGAAATATGTGTTTCGTTGCCCATTTATTTAAATTAATTTCCTACGTTATTTTGGTTAGGTAGTAACTCTACTTTTTACTTTTAAAAACTTTATATTAACCATTAAAAAATAATTGGATGTTTTAGTCTTTTAACCTCTACTTTAAAAATAAAAATCTCCGAAAATAATAATTTTTCTTACATAAATGTATTCCTTTTTTTTTTAAGGGTAATGTATTGTCAATTGTAGTAAAAGTAGTTGTAAATTAGTGTTAAATTGGCTTATTTTAAGGGAGGTATTTCAAGATGAGTCATTGCAATAAAAAGTTGTCTCACCTTCAATTTATAACATAATTGTATTTCAATTTAAAAAAGTGTAAAAAAAAATATCACTAACTAATTTTTAGATTTCCAACAATATTTTTTAAATTTTACTTGATATTATTTTTTAAAATTGAACAAATTGTATTTTATATATAATTTCTTTTAGTAAATAATAATAATAATAATAATAATAATAATAATAATAATAATAATAATAATAATAATAATAATAATAGAGAGCTAACACCTTTAAAACTATGAACGGTGTGTGCTGACTGCTCTAGTAATCGATGGACATATAATTAGTGGTAATGGATTTGTCTCAACGTCAGCTTTTTGGCGATGCAGCACGTTTGAAGTTTCTAATTTCACAGTGAAAATTCTAGAAGAAAATTTGAACGGCCGACACTATCACCTCCGAGCTCCGTCACTGGACAGCGTTGCATCATCGAAAAGCTAAAGTCAAGATGAATCCAACACCATCAACCGCTCCTCCATCTGTTACTAGAGCAATCCGAACACATTGATCAGCACACTAATCTCTAGGGGTTATAGAGATTAGTATATATAGTACATCATGTGTATAAATAAAAAATAAAATATAGCATTGTTATAGATGACACATATAGGGTATAGGTTATTACACGCAGATCAAAGTTCTGACGGTGTTTTCTCTCTCTAAACTTAGAATTTTTAACTACTTTTGTTGAGATTTTCCGTGATCGGATGTTAAAAATAATAATATATTATGAATGCTCATATCGAGAACTTCGATTTCATATACTTAGCTGCCTTGTTTGTCGCTAAAAATGAAAATTATATTTTGAGTTTGAACAATTTCAGTTTTGGTACTTATCAAACTATATAGTTTGATACTTATAGTAAAGTTGAGTTTGATATAAATTTGTTTTTACTAAACATTTTTAGGATTGTATAAAAATTATGTAAATTATTGTTTCTTAAACTGTATTAACCATGGAACAAACTAAGATTTTGAATATACAAGTTAAAATTCGATTTTTTTTTTTTTAAAATGTGTATGCCAAAATATATAATTTGAAGAACAAAATATTCATCATTAAGATGGTAGAAATTTTTCCAGCTAAGATTTGGAAGTGCATTGATGAATTTTATTTTTTATTGTATGAGCTAACTACTTAGGCTAATGCAAAAAACGTGGTAGTTGTGAGTTGGACCTTCTTGATTCTTCGTCCCAAAATTTAAAATATTTTAGACTATAAACATAATGAAAAAAAGGTTGCAAAATGTAAATCAAAGTCAGAAAATAAAAATAAAACAAAAGTCAGAAAGTGGCTGAAAATATTAATTAATTGTTGGGAGATGAGATCCTATATGCTAGGTTGGATTCACATTATCACATCAGGTTCCATATGAATTCTAATCAATATCGAATATCCTTTTCTTCTTTATTTTTCCATTAAACTTTTTAGTGCTTTGTTTAATTGTCTCAGAAATAACCTACACATCTCTATAATATATTAGTCATACCTAACTTCAAATTAATAAATTATAGTATATATTTATGATAAATATGAAGTATATTGACAACAATAATGCAGATTACATACAATAATACAATCAATCATTAACAGTAATACATCAAATAAACTCTTTCTTTTGGGTTTTTTCATCATTGTTAAGAAACAAAGTGATAAATTCTGATAAATTTCATTAACTGTTTAATATTTTAAATTAAAAGGGAACTTATGTTTGAGGTCTTTAATATTTTAGTAAATATATTCTTAGATTCTTTTATTTTTTAAAATATACTTTAAATTCCTTTATTTTATAATATATTACACTTTAAGATTTTTTCGTTTAAAAGAAACGTTATCTCTAAATAGTAAGAACTAAACATAATTTTTCTCATTTTCCATATTCTAGGAATCAAAATCAATTTTTCACACGAAATCTCCTAATTTGTTTCTGATGGCTTATGTTGAGAGTTTTATATTGATATATTTATTTGTTTAGTTTTTCTTTTAAATTTAATTTAGATTGTGTAATGTGAAAAATTATATTTTAATTTCTATTGTTAAAGGTTGAAGACGAGAAAAATCTACAATAATAATCAAAATCAAATTTTTACACCAAATACTCCAAATATGTTTTTGATAGCTCACGCTGATAGTTTTATATTGATATATTTACTTATTTAGTTTTTTTTTTTAAATTGAATTTGATTGTTTAGTATGAAAAATTACACTTTGATTTCTAATCTTAAAAGTTGAAGACGAGAAAAATATTTTTGATCATTATTATTCAGAAATTACATTTATTTTAAAAATGAAACTTAAATTACATTTATTTTAAAAATGAAACTTAAGAGAGTGATTTTTTAAAAATAGAAGGATTTAAAAATATATTTTAAAAATTAGAAAGGCCTAATAGTATATTGAGTAAAAGGTTAAGGACCAAACGTATGATCTTCCAAATTAAGAAATAATAGAAAAAAGAGTTAGGAAGAGAAAGGGTTTGGTGAAAGGAGGTAGGTGGGGGTGGCGGTAGAGTTTCATTTCTTGTAGTGTGATGCCATTCCTTAGGTATCGCTGACGCTGCGTCCGCTATTTCTAACCAATCTATTTTTTGTTATTGCCTTTTTTGCGTGGGACAATTTCAACCTAAACTAATATTTTATGTTGTTTTCGACCTCATTAAAATTGTAGGTAATCATATATTACAAGATCTAAAATTGTAGGTAACCATATATTATACGGTCTAAAATGAAACTATATGTTTTCTCAAATAAGAAATGAGAGAATTACACTTTTTTTAAGGATTTGTGAATACACTCTGCTACCAATGTATAGTTTCACTTATTTAAAATAAAATTAAAATTCAAATCCAAGACATACCTGACTTTCACGGCATTTTCAATATGATTATTTCTTTTAACAGGTTTTTCAATATGATTTTAAATTAGAATTGAATTCCAAAACCCAATACTAAAAAATAATAAAGAATATATATATATATTAACTAGTACAAACTGTCAAATTAAACCGGCCTAAAAATTAACTGAAAAAGTTGTTCAAGAGCTAATCAAGGTGTGATACGTTGATTATCTTACTTATCTAAAGTAATTAAGTGTAGAGGTTTCAAGTTCGATTCTTGTTAACTATAATGTGAATGTTCACACTATGGTACATGGCTCTAATACTAAAAAATTAAACGCATTCCTACCTCCAATACCAAAAAATTAAAGGCCTTAATATGAAGAACACTTTACTAAAAGACCCTTCTTATAAATATGATCCTAACTTATAACCATGTGAATTAGAAGAATATATTTGGAAATGCAAATAAAATATTATATCATTTTATGAATGAAGACTTAATCTAGAAAAAAATATTTGGAATAATATTGAACACTGGAGAGAGTAGATTAGACTTTAGAGAGATAAGTGCAACTAATCATCTCAAAATATTATCTTAACAAAATCGTTTAGAAAGTCACTACCAATTTATGTTCAAATTTACTCCACAAACCAAATTTTCCTAATCGGGTTAGATACTTGTGCCAAGGGTAATTTTAAAGTCCAGATACAAGAATATCTTTCAACACGCGAGTTGTTATGTCCATATTATAATTAACAAAAATATCCAAATACGTTTTTTGGAAGAAAAAAAATCCAAATAATTTAGTATAGAAAATAGAATTATCAAATAATTATATCTGATGATTTTTGTATACGCTGTATAATTAAAATAGAATATATTAAAATTGAAAAGTTTTGAAATTCTGGTTAAAAAAAATTGAAATGTTTTTCAACATAATAATAATAATAATAATAATAATAATAATAATAATAATAATAATAATAAACTTGTGCGAAAAAAATTGAAAAGTGTTGCGCCAAATTAACAATTCATCAAAATGGTATTGGAAAATGGCGTGAAAACTCCAACTCCAAAATAGAATTTAATTTTGAAATATATACTCTTTAAATTCAAGTTTCATATATATTTTTTTAAATGTCTTACGTATGAATTTCAATGGTGATATCAATCAACAATACCCAATATAAAAAAAAAAAAAATTAGAAATTAAAAAAATATAGCATTATGCAATACAACACAAGGGTGACGTGGTTGGGTCTAAAACATATAATACAGCATTTTAGAAATGTCGGGTTCCAAAGAAAAGCAAGTCCAAAGATTTCATACAACAGTTCCAAACATATATATTACAAACTAGAGTGAGTTAATAAGTTTTATGTTTGAAGCATAATAAAATCCAAAATAAAATGAAATATGAACAATTAGATTTACCAATAAGAGGGAGAGGGTGTGACAAGTGGTCAGTGGTAACTACCTCCCCCAAAGCTCCGCCACCGCCAACCTAAATAAATGCTTTCTTATATGCCATCTAATGGTCATTTAACCTGCAACAGTAAGGGTGTTAACAGATTCTATTAAAATCAAACCCACTGTATAAATTCAACGTTTAGTTTTCCTCTCTCTAACCTAATTACGTAAAGAAATGTATAAAAGATAAACAATTTTATTTTATCCTTTATTTTTAAATTTTATTATTTTGTATATAAGTTATATTTAAGAATTTAATATTTCTACCTATGACGCCTCATAACAAAGAGGAAAAAAATGAAAATATAAACTCCTTTTTCTTCTTCATTGCCCTTTTCTTTTAAGGGTGATCCAAAAAACTTAAGAAATAAAATACAAATAGTAGAGTGCCATAGTGTATTCACAATCTTACATGAAACACACACATCTATTTTTTAATTAAATATATTTACCCGATACATTTATCAATCTTGTTGAACTTGAAATTCGCTCTTAAAATTAAAAAGAAAAAATAAAATAAATTTTTTCTTTTTTTTTTTTTGGAATTCACTATTGTTGGGGTTGGTGGGTGGGTTTTGCTAATCTTCCCGTGACGGACACCAGGGGGTCATATCCATTGGATAGCTACCCAAAACTCTCAAGAAAGAAGTGAACTCCTGAACCTCAGCCAAAGCGTTCTGTGCCCTCACCTCCGCCATCGACGCCTCAAAATCCACGTAGAACATGTATTCGAAATGTTTCGCGGTCCCAATATTTGCGTCGTCCACAAGCCTAATCGGCCGATTCCGGTGCGGACGCGACTCGATCTTCGTCAAGCTAATATTTCGGAATGCGAACGCCGATAGCACCTTGAACAGCACGCTGGTCCCATCTTCGTGGGCAAACACAATACTCGTCTTGAACGGCCGGTCAGTGCGCGGAATTATCGGCTCACGCGCAAGCATAACAAAGCGCGTCACGTTGCTTGAGTCGTCTTGGATTCCATCTGCTAGTATCTGTAGCCCGTACAGCTCCGCCGCTCTTGCGCTAGCTATAGCAGCCGTGTCTCGGAGTCCGTTGGTGGCAATAAACTCAGCAGCCCCAGCCGTATCATCTACTGCCTCTCGTGCTGCATTGAGGCCGAGTGTGGTGAGTGTGTGCTCGCATTGCGAGAGTGCTTGAGGATGAGAGATAACTCGAGTAATGTACTCCTTTCGAACGCCGGGAAGGGCAAGGAGGCAGTGATGGACTGGTAATTGTACTTCACCGACTATATGAAGACGGTGACGGAGGAGCAAATCGTAATTTCTGTGAATAGATCCGCCTAGAGAATTCTCAACTGGCAAAACTGCACGATCTGCAATCCACAGCTCCACAGCTTGAAAAGCCACCTCAAATTGGTCGCAAGGGATAGCTTCACAATTAGGATAAGCTTTCCCGGCAGCTGCTTCCGAGTAAGCTCCGGGAACTCCCTGATAAGCTACGCGGAGATCAGAACCGTGCATAGGAGCGGGTGAGAGATCAGTAATTGTCAAAGGCTTGACCGGCTTATTATTACTTAAATCGGCATCAGCGGTTTCTTTCCTGAGGGGGACTAGATTTAAGTCCATGGAAGTCTTATGGCCATTGACGGCAATGACATGGTTAGCCCCGCCGGCGTTTTCTCCACCGGATTTATGAGTAGGCTGCTCTTGAGCAACGACTTTGCTAGCCAAGATAGCGCAAGAACTTTGCCAGTCGGATCTAGAGCCAACGGCGTTGGGGAAGTGAACATATTCCGGCCTATAGATGCAATGGAGAGCGAGTTTCCTGGGCGTAACTCGGGAGATTGGGCGGCGAGTCGAAATTAATGACTCAAGAGAGGAAGGAGATGAAATCGAATGCATCATTAATTAAATTTGATGTAAAAGTAATAATTGAATTGATGAAGCGAGGAATATGAATTTAGCTTGTTGTTCTCTAGAGAAGGGAACGTCAAGCTGAGGAAAAGTGTAATGTGAAGGTTGGTTTTATATTAAGGGAGTAGAGAGACGACGTCCTAAATGAAGGTGGTTCGGTCAATATTTCACCTACCCTCTCGTCTCACCCTCCTCCCCCTTTCTCCACCACCACTTATATTTATTATTATTATTATTATTATTATTATTATTACAACATTTTTTAATTTTTAATTACATTATTCTTTTTTGAAAAAAAAAATTATTGTTACTGAACTTTTTATTTATACACATGTTTTATTTATTGGCGGTTAGTATACTTCTTGACAGACATAATTTATTAGAAAAACTACTTCATGAATTTCGATTATTATCTAATATATCCATAATTGTATTGATGTGGGAAGAACATTTATTTTGCCTAAAATGTTCTTCTAAAATATATAAATAATTAATAATTTTTGAATTTTCTTAAGTATAGAATTTCTTATTCCAAAACTGGAACAATAATTTCTAAATCATTATTTTTTTAAATGTATAAAATTAATAATAAATATTATTATTCTTTAGTAATAAGATTAATAAATCAATAAATATATAATGTTTAGAGTTACATTTTTAAAAAAGAATATAGTTTTGTCATATGTTTATATATATTAGCAATTTTTTAAAGTATATTACACGTTTACATGTACATTAGTTATTTGAATTTATAATAGTTTTAAAGTGTATTATTTAATTATATTAAAAAAATAGTATTTCTTCCAATTTTATTAATTAGGAATGCAATCAAATTTTTATTTAAAATTAATTAATAATTAAAATAGTATTTTTTAAATAATTTAAATTTAATTAATTAATTTTAAATAATTATATAATATTTTTTATTAAAATGATTCGAATTTAGTTAATAAATAATCAAAATAGTGTTCTTATTAGAATTCAATCAATTAATAATTAAAATAATATTCATTATAATGCAAGTTACTTGTAAGTTATTAAATGGACTTTCCTTAAGTAACATGCTCTCATGTACGTATCTGTTTATAATAAGAACGTACTTAATTCGAACGATGATTAATGTGGATTTATCTATAGTTTAAATGTAAGGTTGGAACACATTTACGACACCTCGTGGTTAATAAAAAAATAGTATTCATCACTAAAATATGATTTGAGATTCATTAATTAACAATTAAAGTAGTATTTCTTATTAGAATATAATTTAAATTTAATTAATTAATTATTATAAATAATTATACAAATGCAAATTTACTTATGATAATATAAATTTTATATAGGACGGTTTGGATAAAACCAATAATCTCCATTTACTTTTTTATATATATTAGCGTTTTTTAAGGTGTGTTGTAATATTTAAATTTTCATTAATAGTATTTATTAATTATATACAAATTTAATTATTGAAAGATAAAAAAAATTATATTAATTAAACAGTAATATTGATCAAATATGATAAATAAAATCATAAACATCGGGTAAAATTATTATTATTATTAATACTTTGGAATTTATGATTTCAATATTGTTTGTATTTTATTACTATTTGTTTACAGTCGTGTTTATTTATTTTTAGATTATTACTTTTCAAACCTTATAGGATTAAATTATATACTTATTACAAAATACAAATAACCATATGCTTAATACTTATAAAATTAAATTGCTATCTAGGAAAGAATGTAAAAATTATTTTATCAATGAATTTGTATTAGCAATATTTGAATACTAACCTAAAAATACCGGAAGATAGATTCTTGTAGGTTTGGTATATATACATATAATATTTTTGCTATTGAATTTGATCAAAAAATATTCTTTAATCGTACGTATAATACGAATTTTTTACTAAAAAAGTATTATCTTTTAATTGGCTGAAAAACCCCATAAAAAGTGGCTCTAGTGTCTTATTTTAATTTTATTTTAGAGGTAAAAGAGTCTTATTTTTCAATTGTTCAATATTGTTTGTTTGTTATTGTTTCTGATGTAAGTATAGTCCAAAACCTACTTCTGACATTATTCTGCTAATGCAATTAGAAATGTCTGAAGACAATTAATTTGGCAAATAAGCTACTATTAATGACAACTTTCCATCTATTCAATGTTCTTCCCTCATTCCAACATTAACATATTAAGCAACATTACCAGAAATTTGAAAATGGATAAGATCAAGGAAGAATTAATTTTTAGGCCATGATTTTTTCGCTAATCTGCTTCTAGTAAATTTATTAATAGGTTCATAGCCTAAGGTCATTTACACTATTTTTATCCATCTCAATACTTAAAATTTAAATATTAGAAAATCAAAACCATGATGGATAAGGTTAACACACGCCCAGTACCACCAATTCCAATCTCATCCACCACCGAAGATGGCCATAATTGCATATAGAAGTGACCAAAAACTTGAAACCTTCCGACCAAAGTTTCATCTATTTTGGGTTCACCAGGATTATCATGAATGAGTTTCAATTTGGTATCATTACTTGGAGTCTAGTAGAGATTATGAATTGAGTTTAAATCTCTTTATTCACGTGTTAAAAAAATATAAAAAAGTTTTGCCTATTTTATTGAATTTTAACAATATTTAGAATATTTTAACAATCGGTATCCCATGGTTATATTTTGGTAGTATTGTCCTTTTTTTAAAATTTTTATAATTTGACTACTTTTTTTGAATTATCCATTTTAGTATTCATTAATTACAATTATATTTTAATTAATTTATATCCGTTTTATTTTTATTTCAATTTTTAATTATATATATATATATATAGTAATTTTTAAAATTTTAAAATAAAAATACTAAACATTTATAATTATTACTTAAAAATAACATAATATTTTTCATGAAAAAATAGAATTCCCTAAAAATATGTATTTTCATTATTATAAGAGTGGCATTTGAAATAATATGTAATATTTATTGAATAAATAGTCCACAAAATAAAAATTCTTTTTTAAGAAAAAAAAATCAAATAACAAATTTTCCAACATCCTACAATGAAATTATTAGATTTCTAATATAATTTTTATATTTAATTTAAATAGAGAATCATTAATTCTAATATAATTTTTATATGTAATTCTTAAATTTTGCATAATAGAATATAATAATTTTTGTTTCTTCAATTCCTCTTCATGTATTATAATACTTGAAAGAATTCAAGTGCAATTTCATCAATACCAATATAAGTGTCATCATTCTTCTTCATTATTATAATACTTGAAAGAACTTAAGTGCAATTTTATCAATACGATTATAAGTGTCATTAAAGTTGTAATGTAATAGTGGAAGCGGTTATATTCACTTTATTTTTATTATTTTCGATAGGTTACTTAAGTTTAATAGCACATATTTCATAGTAAAATTAAGGTATTAGTACATATTTCTAAAAATTAATAAAATAATATATTTTTATAAAAAATCCAAAACTGTCTCTAATATATATCATCATAGTATTTGAAATATCCCAAAAATTATGCTAATATGAACTCTAATTTTTCAAAAGGATCAAAAGAGGATTTATTCCTAATTTATTTTCTAGAATTACCATTTAATTTTTTTTTAATTTGGTCAAACTAAGAAAAAAAAAACCTAAGAAATGACTCCAATTTTAGTTATCCAAATTGATTTATTAGCTCAATTTTTAAGACACTAAACAGGATTCAAAAATTATGTCATAGGCTTAATTTTAGACTCAATTCAACTTCAAATGTAATGCAAGTTCAATTAGATGAATCAAATTAAAAAAGAAAAATAAAAGGAGTAGAAGAGAAGACCAAAACAAGGAGTTTTAGATTTTAGGCCAACTACTTGGGTTAATATCACAAATATGCTAACATATGCCTTTTTTTTTACAAGAAATTAAGGTCGATATAGTTTAAATGCCCAATTATAGGTTAGAAGAAGAATGCATTAATGCATGAGTATGTTGTGTATTTTGAAAAATGTCGGGCCTTTCTCCAAAAATTGTATAATATTTACTACTTAGCAGTAAAATAATAGTAGGCACTTAGTACCAAAATAAGTATAGAGATAAATAAATTGAAATTGAAATTGGAAACATACCTGGTTTAATTGATGGTCCCTATCGAGCTTCAGATTGATGACTTCTTGAAATTACTCCAAAAGCTACGGAAATTGTGTTAACTCTCATAATATTAAGCCTTTTTTAAATACATCTACGGCCAAATTTTGCGGCCGGTTTTCAAACTTTGCGTTTTTTGCAAAAAGAAGTGACAAAAATTGTTTGTGGTGCGTGGTGTCGAACTAGTCAGTTTTAGAAAATACTTATAATCGCCACCTGTTTCCGGTACATAGTTTTTAATTTTTCCAAAAGGATTTCAATTGAATTTAAAATGACTCAATCTTTAATTTATAAAAGGCATTAGTCAAAAATTAAGAGATTCGGGTAAGTGGTAAGGTATGACGAATTAAGTTTCACTTAACTCGTCGGCCAGTAAAACCGGTCTATACTGTAACAACCAATCTTATATCTATACGTTATGAAACATGCCCTTTTTTTTTATATATCAACATTTTATCAACATTAACCTTTAACATAATAATAACCAATTCTAAACATATTAGTTTACAAACCTTAATTTACATATATCATAATAAATTATACAACTATTGACAACAAACCAAAATAACTATATCATTTTTTCTTTACATGCCAAAATATATGACTATTTATTACAAAACATAATGTAAACTAAAATCTATATGCAACTATACATATGATGCGGGACGAGGGAGAGAGGTCTAGGTTTCAGCTAAACCGACTTGTGCATATGTTAGTGAAGTGCTAGACTTCACTCAAGAAGCAGACCTGAAAACAGAGCAAATGACAATAGCTAGCTAGTAACACTAAACCCAAATTTTTCATGGGTCGATCAGAAACACTGGACCCGAATGAATCATAGGTCAGTTCAAAACATGACCCGTAGGTCCATCCGTAGTAATATATTGACCTGAAGGTCCATCCGTTGCAATATGTTGACCCGAAGGTCCATCCGTCAATTCATATTGAAACCCATAGGTTTTCTTTGTGAAATATGCATATACCGGTCATGATGATCACAACAGCCTTTATTAAGTCCTGTAAGAAAATGCACTGATATGATATATGAACATTTATCACAATATTTCATATAATTCAATGATCGGGCTTCAATACCGGTCCAAACAGTATATATATCAAATAAGAAATCACAATGTGACACCCCAAACCCAACTTACGTTGTTTTCAACGTCATTTCATGCATAATGTGCATTTTGATTTAAAATGCATTATATTTGATTTGATATTCGAGTTAAACATGAAATATATGATTTGAACATGTTTAATAATAAAATGAAATGTGAAAATAAGCTATGTTTAAGGCTCGTTTACTTTCGGAAGACACGAACGAGGCCCGATTAGGGTTTTTGCCTCACGGGACCGAAAAACGTCGGAAACACATAAAATGTAAACCAAATGATTTTGATATTTTATGATATGATTATATATATAATTTTAAGAGTTTTGGAACCCTAATTTTATGATGACGTCGTACAATTTCGATTCTGCAAATATCGTCGAGATTTCGGAGTCCGTTTAGGGCACCGACTGAACCGCGAATAATTTTCGGTTTCCGATTTTGATGAAACTTCAAACACATGTTAAAATTATTATTTTGACACCTAAAACTTATTGAAATCAAGTTTTGGGTCAAAATTGATGTTGGAATTAAAGAAACAAAGAAGTGAAAGAAAAGGGTATTTTAGAGGTTAAATGAACAAGTAAGATATTTTGTTTGAAAATGAAGTAGGAGGTGAATTTTTGAAAAGGTGGCTTATTTCCAAAAGTGGTTAGGTGTCGAAAGAGAGAACTGAAGAGGTGGAAGAGGTGAGAAGGGGCTGGTTTTCAGGCAAAAACAGAAAGAGAGAAAAAGAGAGAAAAGAGAGAAATGAAAGAGAAAAGAGAAATCAGGGGGAAACCCAACTGTTTAATACCTTAAGAGGGTCCCTAAGAGTTCTTAGAGAAGGTTAAAAGTGATAGGAAGAGAAGATAATGGCTGGAAATTAAGAGAGAATCAAAACACAGTAGAGAGAGAAAACAGTTTCTGGGTAAAAACAGTGTTGTGAAGCTAATTTTGAGAGGTTATATCTTTAAACCTAGTGTGCATGGGGGAAATCCGGCCTTATGGGTCGATAGAGGGGGTGTAGAGGAAGAGTTTGGTGGTCTTAGTTTGCCGGAAAGCCACCAGAGGTGGCCGGACAAACTGCTAGAAGTTGGGAAGAAAATCGGGCAAAATTTGGAATTGTGAAAACAATGTTGAGGAGCCAACTTTAAGGGACTATATCCTAGAATCTAGAGAGCTTTGGGAAATTCTTTCCTGATGGTTCGATAGAGGGGTGTAGAGAAAAAGAATGGTGGTCTTAGGTCGCCGGAAAGCCACAGGAGGAGGACGTACAAACGGCTAGAAATTGGTTGGAAGTCATAGGAATTAAGGCAAAACAGAAGCAGAAAGAGGAAGAAAATGACTAAAACGACAGAAGGGTGTTGACGCTCGATTTTCAACCCTAAAATCCAAAAAGGGAAATGTTCAATCAAAACAAAAAGAGAATGTATTTATTGCTATTTTAATTTTTCTTTGTTTTGTAAAATTAAGAAAAGGAAAAAAAATAAATAAAAAAATAATGAAGAAAAGGGTAAAATTTGAGAAAAATTAGAAGAAAAAGAAGAAAAAATAGAAGAAAAAGAAAAAAAAATGAAAATTAAAAGAAGAAGAAAAGGAGAAAAAGGTGAAATTTGAAAGAAAATAAAAGAAGAGGGAGAATTTGTGAAAGGGAAGGATTTAATTGAAAAAGAAAGAAAAGAAAGAGGGGTGAAAAGAAGAAAAAGGAAAAGAAGGGGCAAGAAAAGGAAAATAGGTTTAAGACTTGAATCGAACCTGATTAGTTCAATTCAAGTCAGTCTGCCACACCCCAATCAAACAGGCAAAACACAGAGTATTACCATTAACGAAGTCGTTTTATACTAAAGGGAAACAAAAAAAAAAAACAAAAAAAAGGTGGAAATGTAGACAATTGAACCAGAAAACAACGAAAGAATTGAAATTGAAGATAGACACGAGTTGAAGAAAAGAGAAACTGAAAGCAGTAACAAATGGGAATGGCCACAGACGAAGGAATTCGTCTTTGTCTCCTTGCATAACAGAATCGTACAGTAATGATAGTGGAGAGCCGCGGATGATCGCGAAGGAAGGGTGAGGAAAAAGAAGGAGGCACGCGAATGACGAGGCACGGTGCTATAAAGCAGAGGCTTCATTCCAGAAAACAGGGGGGAGCTTTCCAGAGAGAGGGGTCCAGAGAGAAAAATTCCAGAAGGGGGATTCGAGAAGGGAGAGAGAATCAGTAAGCTTCTTGAGTTGTTTTAGGATTTTTATTTTCTGTAATTAAAGAAGTTAGGGTTCTTCTTCTGGGAAATTAGGGAAATTGTGTTTGAAATTAGGGTTTTCCCTTCCTGCTTCAAAATCAGGAAAAGGACTAGAGTTTTTCCTGTAATATTCTACTATTTCTTGGATACATTGTAGAGGAAACAGTTGGTTTTGTAAAAAATACTTGTCATTCAAAGCTTGGAATCAAAGAAATTTAAGAGCATTTGAGGTATTCCTAAATTTCTTCTCTCTTTTAATTTTCTGTTTAAAATGAATGGCATGGTTTGGAAACCAGATTAATTTGATTGCCTTAATGTCTGTTTCAATTTCATGATTATAATGATGCTTTACTTTCGTTTATGCCTTCATGAGTCATGTTCTTTTGTTCTTGCTCCCGATTATTTGAATTGTTTTTGGTTGATGAATGCATGAAGAATGGTTGAGTTTCAATCCTGTTATCTCCTTTTACCTTTAATTCAAGTGGATGATATTCTGTTTAATTGGTTCGTATGTTTCTGCCTATTGGTAAATAGCTTCTACTTCAATTTGAATATGATTTAAGTGCTGATGTTTGAATATCATCATTGTTAACTTATGGGTAAAATGGGTTTGCATGTCAAAACTCCTAATTGTTGATTGTTGTGAAATTAATCTGCTAGTGATTTTAGGCAATTTAGGACATAATGTTGCTTCTGTTCCCTGTTGTCCCTTAGTCCTCTTAAGCCTGTCACTACCTGTTATTTTTGTTTGATTGTTGCTATGATTCTTGAGTCTTTAGTTATCCATCTCTTAATAACAGGCTGGACCGAACAGGTTAGGAGATGGAATTAAGATTATAAATAAGAAATGCATGCTTCTTTGCTTTGGTGTTCATAAACAATTTGTTTCAGCTTTTGTTTTAGATAGTCAAATTGTTCTACGATAAGATAAGAAATAAATTGTTATTGTGCATGGGTTTCTGTTCATGTTCAATTTTCTTTTCTGCCTTTACTAAGAAATTAAGAGTCCCTGCCCTAATTATGGTTGAATTTGTAGTGGCAGTAGCATATAGCTTAATATGTTATATTCAATGCTTCTCTTTAAGAACAACCTTTCCTTTTTGTTCTGCGCTCCGCAACCTTTTTCTGCCTAAACCAGTGTTCTTGCTTTTAGTTTGTGCTCAGTTCCAACTTTAATCAGTTTCTACTTAAGACATTAAGTCTAATTCGTTTAGTTGCCTAATTATTTTCTGCTTGGCCTTGTCTAATCATTGCTGCTCCTTGCAAAAGATCATTAAAATATGTTGAACAATCTGTTTAAAAGTTGTTCTAGGAATAGATATAAATGTTTTTGGCTATGTATTTGATGATATTCTACATGATATGACATGTAAAAGTTAATCCTGGAATTAAAATGATATAGGGACAAATTTGTAATTTTAGGAAAATTGGGGTACTTTTCCGTAATTTTGCATGTTTCTTTTAAATGTTTAATTTATATGTTTTTTGGGTTAATTTTGGGTTTAATTGGGTAGATTGTAATTAATTAGGTTCGTTTTGTAATTATTTTCTCCGAATCGGAGAAAGAATAATTTAGATTTAAGGGGTGTTTATATTTCCGCTTTTTAATTTCTGCAATTTTATTTGCTTTATTGTTTGAAAATGTTTTCTCAAATGACCGATTATCGCCATTTAGAAACATCGCTAGGTAAATCACGCAACAGACTTTTTATTAAAAAAAACTTAAATTTTGGAAAGGAAAACAAATCAAGAGGCCGGTTTTTCCGGGCGGCGGTTTAAATAAAACTTAAACCATCATACCTTACCGAAATCTCTGATTTCGACCAATGCCTTTTCATAATTAAAAACGGAGTCACTTTTTTTAAATTAAAATTTGGTGTCCCGAAATCGGGTTCGAAAAACGTTTTTAAGACCGATTAGTTTCGGCATCACAAATCAAAATTGTTTTGTCACCGTTTTTTGGTAAAAATCCAAAATCACACCGAAAACTGACAACAAGAGAGGGGTTACCGTTTTGATCATTAAACCAGCTGCCCAAAATGACCACAGCCCCTGCATTTTGATGAAAATAACGCACCCAGCACCTGTATTTGGTAAAAATTGCATTTTAGCCGCTGAAAATTCTGTTTATTTATTTGATATATGAATTGCAATGTTTGTGGTTCCTGAGTCGGTACTCAAATCCGACCAATTGAGTTATATGATTTGATATCTAATATATATATTATTTTAACCGGTACTGAATCCCGGTCACATGATTATATGAAATAAGATGATATGCAATGTATGTTATATAAATGCATTTCCACAGGACTTAAATATGGCCGTTGAGATTATCGTAAGCCACTGTTTGCAAATTTCATGAAAGAAACCTACGGTTTTTATCTAATATGATATAGAAAGACTTACGAGTCTTATATGATACAGAATGATCTGGTGGATCTGTATGTTACAAGTTGATCTTCAGATCCCTATATGATATGATTGACCGACAGTTTTCCAGGTCTTATATGTTCATTGGCCAGCTATAGATACTTATATACGGTGAAATTCCTGGGGCAACACTTGGTCGATAAATCACAACTAAAGAAAAAGGAAAGACATATCATTATGCATCTTAAGATATGAATATGGTTATATATGATGAATATGATCTGGAATCATGCTAATTTGCTCAGTTATGTTAAACCGAATTATATGTTTGGTTTATATGCTGTGGTTTACACTTGTATATGGTTATGTTTTGATTGATGTATGAAAATGTAACGTAATACTGATTATAGTATCTATGACTTAATGGATAAATGGAATCTTATGTCAGAGATAATTATACTTTTGTTATATGATTTGATTATTATAAAATTATTGGTTAAGTCAGCTACAGCTTGCAAGTTGAAGAGAAAACCTATGAAATAAGTTTGTCTATGACAGGTTCTGTTTAAAATGTTGAAATTAAGAATTATTGATTTTTTCATATCTTATAGCTTAGACTTACTGAGTTTGCAACTCATTAAATTGCTTTTACATGATTTCAGGTTTTCTTTGGGGCAACTGACAATGTCAGTTCCATCATCATTCCACCAAGTCGGTCAGCTAAAGCTTAGGATCTCTCTCTCTCTCGCATTTCATAATTTTGAATCATCCTATCATATAGATTTTTGTCATTTGGCTTGTAATTTATTAATAAGGCTTATGATTAACGAATTAAAGATATAGTAAATAATGTATGGCATGTCATATGCATGGTAGTCATCATTGCATTGCATGTAAATTTTTAATATGTTAAAATGCTTATGTGTCTGTGTTGCTCATATGCTGAATTGCGGTGGAGTCTTACAGTATAAAATGTTCTTACGTAATATGTTAAGAATGTTATTTTTAAAAAAATGACATGTTTTATGACATAAAAGTTATAGGTTAGGTTGTTACACATAATAAGTCAATTGGTCGAATTTCAATACCGACTCAATGACCGAGATCACAATATTAAATATTCAATAAATCCAAACGACTGAGCTTCAATACTGGTCCAAACAGTTCAATAATCATATACTCAAAGTAAATAAGTCAATTGACCGGGCTTCAGTACTGGTCCAACAATTCAACAATCATAAATCATCAATTTCACATAAAACAAGTGACCAGACTTTAGTACCGTTCCAAACAATTCAATATCAACAATATTTATCATTTCACAATATCACAATTTCATAAAAAAAAAAAAAAAAAAACAGTAAGTTTAGACTTACCTCAAAGCTGTGAGTTAGATCGGGTCTCGAGTTGTTTACCCGCCCCCTTCTAACACTCGATGCTCATATATTATAAAGCATAACAATATTCAAATTATCATATACACCATGATGCATAAACATTTATCTCTTTTAATTAATTTAATTCCATTACCAAATAATATTATTTCCTTTGAATTTTAACTTAAATCATATATTTTTTAATTAAAAACACTTAAAAACACTATAAAAAATTAATTATGAAACTTAATTTATCAAATATTAATCATATATAACAATAATTATAATTATCAAACTTAATTTATTAGCCAATTTGTCTAAACAATAAAAATAAAATTCAATTTAAACCAAAAAGGGCTCAATTGAATAGCTTTTCAAAGTATTCTGGGCTTATTTGGAGTTTGGCAGCAAGTTCTGGAGTCAAAATATAATTTCCAGAACTCAATTTGGAGCGGAGGGACTAAATTGCAACATTTTAAACTTCCAGGGGCATAATTGAAATGCAGTAGTAAGTTTAGGGGTCAAAATATAATTTTTATAAATTCAATTCAGGCGGAAGGACTTAATTGAAAATATGCCAGAACTTCAGGGGTCAAAATGCAATTTATCAAAAATTAAATCTGGCAGGACTAAATTGAAAACAATTGAAACTTTGCTGAAAGGACTAAATTGCATTAAATTATAAATTTTAGGAGTCAAAATATAATTTTACCAAAATTCAAGTACTCAGAAGATAATTTTCATCCAAACGCAGACTGTACTGTCATTTTGATCTTCTTCTTTCTCCGGCGCCCTACTTCTAGACCCAACTTTCAGGCGGTTTTCCTGTGACTTTCTGGCAGTTTCTCGTCACTAATACCTTCTCGCTGTCCCTAAACTCCAAATCAATCTATCCCTAAACTCCAAATCAATCTATGCAAAACTTCTTTTTCTCTTTCTTTCTCCCTTCCCACTCACTGTTTGTCTCTGCACAAACCCTATTGCTTTTGCTTCCTATTGCCACATAAGCTTACTCATGCTAGTTTTAAGAGCTACAAATGCATCGTTTCCTCCATTTCTTCCTTTCATCCAATACATAATCTCAAACGCGATCATTGTTAATATGTATAGTTGAAATTAATGATTTTGATGCGTGGTAACAAACATTTACATTAACATAGAAGAAAATAAATTCGGTGTGACAAGTGCAGAAGAAGCTGATGAAGAATATAATTGAAAAAACCAGATATACAGGGCTAGGATGAATTCTCAACACTCTCAAACATAAAACTCTCTCTTACCTCTACACAATTTCAATGACTCAAAATTACATACATTGGTAACAGGTTCAAATTACAACACATCTCGATTATCAAATGTACACAAATAACTCCTATCTATAAGACCTGTTGTCCCAATAAGTCTCAGCCGTGTGAGAAAAATCAGTTTGTTCACTGCGATTTACCATATGAGCTCAAGGGACTTATATTTAGAGAACCAAAAGGCAGCAAGCTCTCTCTTCTGCACGGAAATGGAGCTATACGATGTTAAGAGTGACCAACCATCTTCATTGGTCTCATAGCCCAACCCACCTCACCCATCTGAAAACTCGGCCTACTCTGAAAGGCAACTCATAGTCTTTGGTAACAGCCGGTTCGCTCCTTGCCACCTCTGGTTCTGACCATACATACACCCCTCTCTCTTGTCTGCTGCCAGGAACCGTGTTGTCCAAGATAACAGCAACAAGGAATGCAACTACCATATGTAGGGACAGTAATGTGTTTAAAAAGTAGTTCAACTGCAAAGATAAAATGTCTACCAATTTAAAAAGGTAAATAAAAAAGTGGATAGAAAAAATGCAAACAGCACCTGAGAACTCATGTTAAATTGAAGCAATTAGATACATCTCTGATATAACACATAACAGAACAAATTGTTAAAGTATCTATTTATAAAACGAAACAAATCGATAAAGCATCTCATCATCAATTCAGTGTTCACTATCAATATTGGCATTGGTTAAAAATATAAACCAGAATATTCATAATACGGTGGGAGAAATGAACAAGAGATGTACCCCTCCATATTTACTGCGAATTGGCCCATGAGAAGCAACAATGTAAGGCAGAAAATAACTTGGAACAGACAAATTGCTATTTGGAGAGATGCCATATTGCTGAAAATATGCTGGCACCGAAAGTGAAAAGAATAAGGATAGCCCTACTATGATGATATTTCGAGAGCTTCCTGCCTCACTATAACGAAGATTTGACAGTCCTAGTGCAGCAAGCATTGCCCACATGAAACAAAGTAGAGCAGCGACCATTACTTGAGGAATTGAAGCAATAAACCCACCAACTTTACCTGTGTATGACAGAAATAAGTAACATATAAGTATGGAACAGCAGTAAAAAAGACATGTAATCTCAATTCCAAGTTGTGTTCTCTTTCTATTATCTTTATTTAAACCCAGATATGGTAAATCTAGATATGGAAACTAGTGAGGAGAGCCAAAAAACAAAATAAAAAATAAAAGGAACTTGAAAAAATGAGATGTTCTTGAAGAACTGAGAAAAGGAAAACATATATTGAAATAGAAAAAATAACCAATTTCATGAAAAGGAATTTCATAGGATCTCTCAAAAAAAAAAAAAAAAAAAAAGCGAACAGATCACATCATTTATCATATTTCAGATCACATATTTTCTAGAATTCGAAGTGTGACTTTTGCAGCACAACCTAAATCTACATTTACTTAGTTTCATCAGTCTAATCAGTAATTATAATACTGCAATGCTGTATCAATTGCTTCAGCCCCCAAGACATATGTTGCCACCACTTGCTAGAAGCAACACAATTACATTAATATACCAAGAATGCTAGAGGGTTGAAACAAACTCACAAAAGCAACAAAGATCTTTTTTCTTTTCCTGACAAATAATTTCATCAAACAATGCTGGAAAGTATACAAAACATAATACTCACACACACATATTAGTATGCTAAGCTTAAATTGCTGACTTCAATAATTTTGAACTTCGACCATTTTTATCAGCTAACATTTTTAGAACAAATTAAATGTGGAAAGAGAAGGATTACAAACAATCAATATTTCCTACAAATTGAAGTTTAGGTTTGATCACTGTAACAAATTATAAGTTAAACTGCTCAAGTAGATATCTTCAACAATCAGTAATCCTAAGTATCATTTGCGTCCCTTTAGCACTTGAAATGCAGCCTTCAGATGGGTTAAATTGCTTGCTTGCAACATATGTTCACAGTTACATGTACTTTACACAAATGCAGCCAACAGAATCAGAAATCAAAAAATTACAATTTCAGCAAAATGTTGCAGACAGTACTGAACCCCAAATGAACCATTAGAAATCATCCTTGTAGTTATTATGAGAGCACTTCAATAAAAATCTCCCAGAAACACAATGAAGAAACATATCCACAGTCAGTTCGACTATGCATACAAAAACTCAAATTACAACATCATAAAGAACATATGTTTTGGCATTCCTGACCAAAAATTGAAAAATATTTCTAGTTTTAGACCCTGAGCAACAAACTTCAAAACAACATGATGAACACTTACCTATTAGGGATAAGAGAATCAAAACACATGCACCTAATTCCACTGCTCTGCGGCTTCCCATTTTAGTCACAGCAATAGTATGCACATTCTCAGTTAGAGTTGTGGAACCAGTGCCTGTACCCCAAAGACCAGCCAAGATGCTAGAAAGACCTTCAAGACCAATCCCTCGACTAAGAACACCTGGGGTTGGAGGTCTAGATGCCACCAACAAAGATGATGCATGATATGAGCCAACCTAATCTCAAACCCAAAGAAAAATCAGGAAGCTCTGTCTATATTAGATCATACATCATATATTAGCAGGTTAAGACAAAGAAATAAATAACCATTGATTTGAATACTTTTTGTTTCATACATATAACAAATAAACAGTGGTAGTATATCTATGTGTATGAGAATATTATCTAATTAATTTGGAAATTTTACAGATGATAAGGTGAAACCAATTGTTATTTTAGTAAACTTGAGATGAGGTACAAGTTTGTTTAGCTTGTAGAACATTATGTAATTATCAAGCCATCTTTAGTTGAAAAGGAATTCATGAGAAACTATGGCCGACTGTTATGCAATATTTCAGATTTTAATCAAGTGTATATTTTAATATATACTGTTTTTCTTAAAGGCATAATGTAACATGCATGCATAGATGAATCAAGCATAGGTGAATCTTAAAGAGAACAAACCAAATGTGGAGAAAATTTGACCATGTCAGATATGAAGTTTAAAAGACAATGGTTTGTAAAGCAATATAGTTTACATATATTGTCACTAGAAGATTTAAATCACCAACCAATAAACAGGAACTAACCGAATCCACAGATGTAATAATGGACACCACACACATAACAAGCGCCATTTTCCACTCGAAGACAGGAGTTCCCCACTGTAAGGGATATGGAAACCTAAACCATGGGGAAGATTTCAATGCATGAGAAGTATCCACTCGACAGCTCCTCATCCTCGAAACATGCTTTCTGCAGTAATCAGAGATTATATTTGATGCTGGAATATTTGCATCACAACCTTTGTAACTATAGGCTCCTGCTTCAGTCAGAAGGAAAGCAGCTGCCCAAGTGATTGCTAGACCCAATGGAACCTAGAAATAAAAATAAAAAAAGCAAGATTAACCCTAGATGTGCATACTTAATTCCTGAGGTTAAGCCATGCAGTATTATAAATATCTTACAGTGTAGTAGAAGTAGGAGAAACGTCTCAAATTAAGATTTTCAAAGCTGCATTTGTGATTGTTGAATAGTGTAATACTAGAATTCTTAAATTGCCAAAAATGATTGTAAGTCTAATGATTGATTGCATCTCTCCAAAATTTTACTTAATATTTTGAATGAGTTTAGCCCAACTGAAAGTTTTAACTTATGTAGATTAAAGTTATCAAACAACTTATATACCGAAAGCATGGACAATTTTAATTTTGAATGTTGGAAATCTAAAACTGTTGTTTTGAGTACAAGTTCAGTTAATTTAGAGCCATTTACAATTGGCCCTTTTTTGAGTCAAGGCTAAGTGGCAATAAAGGAAATTCCAGTACGCTGTCAGATTGTGAACAAGCATCTAAGTCTTAGATTGGATGAGTCTTCCCAATGCTAAGGCTTTCAATTATGTAGCTCAAATTGCAATCACAGAATATATATTGGGAAATCAATAATAAAAAAAAATATTCGAATGTCTATATGAGAATGTAAAACAAAAATTAGTCAAATAATAGAAAATTGATTGATTGAAACATTGTTGAGAAAACTTACCGCATAAATTAGAAACACACGATGACCAAAAACAGATATCTTGCGTAGATACTGCAAAAAGAAAGAAACAATATTTTAGACATTTTGGCAATCATTAGAGAGATGAGACAGGTTAAACGTTTCCACAAATAATTCAATTAAATAAAAGGTAATCAAAAAAGGAAACTCCCATTGCTAAAAGTAAACTTGGGCTTTGTCTACAAAACTTACAAGAGAAAAAATAATAACCAGCAATATCTGCAATGCACCAATCTCAATACAGGCACCAACCAATGGAAAACCATAGCTATAAAATGAGAGTCCAACAGCAGCTATAGTTGGGGCAACAACCACAGGATTAATCAACCTGAAAATTTAAGAGACGAACTGAATTAACTGAGAACTTCTATAAAATGTCTGTCATTCAGTACATCAGGCTATCACAGCAAGATGATTCACTAGTTCAACCTAAAGAAGTTCCTGCAAGTTTCTCAAGCACACAACTTCAAGATAAGATGTTAACAGTGCACAAAAAAGTATGATTCAGAACCCTTTTGTTCCTCCAATACATTGGCATAACAGAAAAGATTTTCCTATAATAAAAAGAATGGAGAATATGGAAAGATTAGAAATCATAAGTTCCTTGAAAACAAGTGCTTCATCTCAAAATTTAAAAAAAAAAAAAAAAAACACAAATATAATAATAGGATTGGAGCAACCATTCAACAGAACCTAGATACTATTTTCAAACCTGAGCCAAAACATTCTGTATCAAGATACGGAGACAATTTTAGAGTGCTTCATCTCAAAATTATATGTACCTTTAAAAAGAGTTCATCTCAAAATTATAGAAACCAATAAAGATAATAGTATTCGAGCAACCTTTCAACAGAATCTATGTTCAGATTCTGACCCAGAACATTTTCTGTGACAAGATATGGAAAGAATTATCGAATGATCGGCTCATCTAGTAAAAGCAATAAACTAAGAATACAGCTTGCAGAAGCTAACAAATTCAAGCCGCATACTTAAAAGAACCCAGCAAATCAGATCTAAAAACTTCAAATAAATTTTAAATGTGGTCATAACATTTGGTTCTTATGATCTTTTTTCAAACTATTTAATAAAGTGTTAACCTAATGGCCATATGTTAAGAATCAGCATACTTTAATCATGAAGTCAACATACAGCACATATTTTTATCATATGAAAAGTTACTTGCACAGTGTCTATAGTAAATAAAAGGTTAACCGATTGGGTCTCTCTACAACCAAAATAGGCATTTGCCTATAATAAGATTCAAGCTTCTGGTTGGACTACAAAAGAACTTAATGCTTTCCCTTTTGTATCAAAATGGAACTACAGTTCATGTCATAAATAGCATGAACGAGCACGCAACCTCAAGCATGAATAGCTAAGCTCCTTCCCCGTCTAGATAGACAACTCTAAAAGCTAATTATAGACAATAATGACATTACACTAATAGCAGACAGCTAAAGACCCAATACCGTGAAATCAACAACCACAAGGTGCATCCCCTTGCCTACAAAACCACATGAACTGTATTTACATACCCTCACTGAGAAATGTCTTAGCTAACAAACATGGACCTCTAGGATTACTCCAGCTTCCCAGTTAACCAGAAAAAAAATTAAATATATACTTTGCATGTCCAGAGGGAGCAATTACAGTTCTGAGCAGGAGAAAATGGGTAGAGAGTAGAGACCACAGGTACAAATTATCTTCAGACTAATGACATCCATTATCGCTGATTCTCATCTGCAATGTAACAACAATAAATAACAATGATAACCCCTAACTCTCTCAGAAAAATGATAATCTCCAACAATGAAGGCCAAAGATGAAATATACTTAATTTGCACGGAAATATGATAGTTCTACCCAATGAATACTTTTTCCTACATGAATAACATACAGTGATTCTTCACTTCGGTACACTAATATTTTCTCAATACAGCCGTTAACTTATGCAATCATTCACAGGTTTGCACTTGATAAATAGAATATAAAAATGTGAATATGGTAACCTTAGTTCTGTGTAATGGATAGAGGGTAAGGTAATAAATCTCAACATCATTGTGTGGCACATATGCTCAAATCACAATTCATACCTCAAAATAACTGACATCAATCCACTATATCCAAGTAATGTTTGGAAAGCTGAAGCAATAATTATAGCCCCTTGCAGCCTTTTCATAATATGTTTGAAATTCTGTGAAAGCAAACAGTTGTTAGAAACCACACCAGACACGAGAATTTTCAGTGAGATCAAAGTATAGCCAGAAAACTTTGAACTTTAAATAATGTGATTCATAACCTAACTCAGAGACATAGTCAAATTATAACTGAAGTATAGATTGAGAAGTTTACGATCCTTAATAAAGGAATGCAGGTCACAATTTATCATATCTTCAAATATTTTTCTGCATTTAAAGAGTTCAAACATATTTCTATCATAATAAAGTCCAGCAACATATCAGATCAGGATCACATCCAAGTATTTGTCTCTGCAACAGATTTATTCTCCAAAAACATAAAAAGACAAACTGGCTTGCTAAGCTAGTTGATAAAACAACCAACCACATTATACCAACTCTAAATTTACAAGTCATTTGAGTAGCTTATTCCAAGAGCACAATGAAAACCATTTATAAGACACCCACCATTTGCCTATAACATAAGATTCAGTTAAAAAAATTCAAATATCTAATCTAATATAGCATGCACAACATCTCCCTGGTTCCCCACATTTTAAGTTAGAACTAGTGAACTGGCCAAAAAAAAAAACCCAAGGCCTAGCAAACAAAACATAATGAGACGGAAACCATTTGCGACATTGAAGTATCTCATTCTAATATTTTAACTATTTCAATGAAACACTTTAGGTATGTGGATATATATCATGTCAGTCTAATGTTGATATGTTAGTATACGTGTTGGCATAGAGAATGTAAGCAGCACAACTCCACAAGCTTACCTCTTAGTAGAATAGAATGGCGGCAAATGCAGAAAAAAAAATTATAAGGAAAAAAAAATTCATATATTTAACTGAGTATAACTGAGAAAAAGGACCGTACGTTTCCACTTAGTCCTTGAAACTCTGAGGAATTTATTATTGCTAATGCTGGAGCAAGAAAAACAAATGATGGGCCTTGTATCAAAGGCAACCTTGATCCAAAAAATGTATGCAAAAGTGTGGTCACTCCTGTGACAAATAGCACCGTTGACACCACTATCGAAGTATCCTCCTACAACCAACTATGTCCAATCAGATCAAATTATTCTGAAAAAATGAATATCACAAGAGATTTGTGGAAAAATAATTCATAACTACTCACATAAGAGCCCCCCATTGCAGGAACTATGACAAGTGGAATCAGAATTAATGAGCCTATCATTGATAGGTAATGCTGGAAACCATATAGACCAATGGGAACTGAAACATAGAACAACGAATATAAGCCAATTTAAGAAACCAGGAAATATCACAATCATGGAAAATTGAACTTCTACATAAGCAAATAAACAACAATTGTAACAGCGCACACAACCAATTCAAATCAACATAACCAATATGAAAATGCACTACTATCATATGTCAGCATCAAATCATCATAAATAAAAGATAGCTGATTTTAGGTGAAATGAAAACCATCAAAAGCAATCATCATTGTCTCTCCTTATCTCATTACTATCACCAATCAAGCACAATCATTTCTTCCAAATTAAAAATTGGCCCTCCCCAATTCCTTAAGAACAAGTCAATTTCCTAACTTCACACCAACTGAACTCTTTGCTTGCCAAACCTTATATACACCAAAAATTAATAAACTCAAAGAAAAGCATGCAAACTTACCAAGCCCAGGTGTGTCTCTTATCTCATATTTCAAATGAGTATGCCGTCCAACGAACCCATCATCGTCCACCATCTGTGGCAACACATCAGCCGCTTCTTCATTCCTCGTAGCTCTCCTCGTACTCTCCGTAGGCGGCGGTGCAGGACCCTGCCCATTCGGTCCATGACCCGACTCTTTCCTCGGGGGCCCACCACCATCAGAGTCCCTCCTCCTCTTCACTGTCTGCTCTTTATTCTCAGCAGCAGTACCCGTTACAGCACCATTCACTGCAACCGGCACTGGAGTAGTAGTAGTGGTGGTGGTAGCAGCCGGTTGCGGTCGTACCCGACCCGCTTCAAGATCGGGCTGGTTATCAGCAGGCTCCCTAGGCTTCGGGGGAAGAGAAATCTGGCCAGAATCACTAGCATTGGTCTCTCCGGAGAACTTAGGTCGAAAGCCAGTTTTCTTAGCCCAAGAAGAAGGCGGCATTGGGGAAGATTCAGGCGCAGGAGGCCATGGACCAGGTATGGGTCGGGTTTTAGGGTCGGAGTTGGACATTGTGCACAGAGGTCAAAATCTGAAAGTGGATTGTAAGTACATAACAGCAGAAATGTAGAGTAGATCTGAAGGTTTTGACGAGTGGTTTAGGGTTTATGAGATTGAAAATTGAGAATGATGATGGAAGCAAATTTTAAGAAGAGGGTAAAAAGGACGTGAGTAGAGTGAGAAATGACAACGGAGAGACAGCTATAAGCGAAGCAAGCGGATAGTCTAAGGGAAGAGCTAAAACCGCGTTTGCTAGTATTTTATTTTTATTTTTTGAATTTAATAATTTGTTTTGTTTTGCGAAATAATCGGGATTGTGTAATAAAAAAATGTTTGATTTCTTGACCTGGATATGCATTACAATTTACATGAGGCATGCAGATGTCTTAATCACTTTTATTATGTTGCTAAACAACGATTAATATCTTAATTAAAAAAATAAACAGCGATTGTTAGTTTATCGTTGTTGATCGCACTCCTAGTCCTACAATTTTACTAGTCTTTGTACAGGCTAAACATAACAAATTTGTGTGAGATTGTTTGCTACCGCGTTAATAAATGACAGTTAATCCCGTCTAGATGCATCTATGGAATGGGTTAACTTTTAACCCTTAAATTAAAACATTAACCTAGTCCTCTAGTTTAACAAAGTTTTAAATAAAAAAATTAAAAAAAAAAAGGTTGCGATTTTATTCCGTGTTTTTACATGTCTAATTCTTTCCATGTTTTTTAAATGAACAATTTTTTTCTCTTTTTATTCCGATTTTACCATTTTATTTGAAATTTCACTAAAAAGGTCAATTTATAAATTTAAAAAAAAAAATTGAGTCAATTTATTAATTATTTTATTACTTTCATTAATTAAAAAATAACAGTAAAATAAAAATTAGAAACACAACTCCGCTCCTTCATCAGTGATCAATTGAATTTTTTTGAACAAATCTTCGATCTACTTTCAACTACTGCCTTCTCCTACATTGAAATAAAAAAAAAAAGTTAGGATCTTTTAATATGTAAACTAAAAGAGTTAGAAAAAAGGATTGCACTTTTGAAGAGATTTGGGTGAACTTGGTTGGAGTTGGGAAATTTTCACCCAAATCGCAACCTATCCCTAAATTGCTATTTCTTCTTTGTATGACAGAGGTGCTTTGCGACAAAAATCCATCAAATTCTCCTCCATAACCATTCTTAACCTGCAACTTCCGACTAATCAAGGAATGAAGAAGTCAGCTCTTCTTTCTAATATATTCGACTGCTTCTAGTTGTAGCTTGTTCCTTCTTATTTTTTTTAGAACTGTAGTTCGTTCCATGATTATGGCGAGTTTAAAGTAGTGGAGAATCATCAATGGCACTTTGCACTTCAAGGGATGAATGAAATAGGTTAAAGATTTAGTGAACTGTCACTGGAATCAAAGAGAATAAGAAATGACTCGAATCGGCGACCCGGTTGGGTCATTGAAAATCTCGTCTTCCATAGTCAACCCTCATACCAAATTAAAGAGGCAAGAGAGAGGATTCATGTGGTGTTCGGGTTTGCGACAATGATCACCGGAATTTGTTGGAAATCTCAGGTTCTATAGTCATCGCTTTAGTTGAGCGAAGCTGAATGAAGGAGTTATGTTTCTGCATTTTTTAGTTTATTTTTTATTTTTTTAATTTATGAAAATAATAAAATAATTAACACACTCACCAAATTTTTTTAAAAATGACTTATGTTTCTACAATTTTTTATTTTATTTTTACTTTTTTAATTTATAAAAATAATAAAATAATTAATAAACCGACCCAAGTTTTTAAAAAATTAGTAAATTGATCCTTTTTAATAGAATTTCTAACGAAATGATAAAATCGTTTGAACAGATAGAGAAAAAATCATCTATTTTCAAAAATATAAGAAAAAATAGTTAAATATATAAAAATATAGAGAGAAATTGTAATTTTTCCAAAAAATACTATCTTTGTTTCTTTAAAATAGGAAATTTAGCATTCGCTCCCAAAATTTTCCTATTATTTTCCCATTTTACCCCTAAAAAGTTTGAGTGAGAAAATAATTTGTGTGCAAAATGTCTACTTATGTGTGTCAGTTATCGTTGTGCGTGACTAGTTAAAAGAAGAGGGAGAAGGAACTGAGTAGGATAAGTAAATTTGGTTCGGCTAATCGAATTGAATTGAATCACTTAAACCGACCAAAATTTGAGCAAATTTTTCACTAACCGAAAACTAAACTAAAGCACTTCGGTCGGTTTAATAACCGAATCGATAAAATCGGTGTGGTTTGCTTTTGGTTCGGTCTTTAACCAAAAATTAAAACCCTATTCATAAAACAAAAATTTCAATCTATTAACCATCAATCATAAAATCTCAAATACAATTATACAAGCATTTTCAAAAGCTTAAGAAATAAATCCATTATCAAATACATAATCTCAAACTGAAATTATTCAAAATATCTAAACAAATTACAAAGATATTATATTATCAATCAATACTAAACATAATTACAAGCCTGAAATCATCAATCCCAAAAAAATAGAATATCAACCAAAGTAGACAAATTGAAAGAAAGAAGGTTGAAATATGATCTTCCTTTGAATCGATCACGAGAAAACATCGGTTACAACTCAGAAGTTGCTCTTCTTCAATTGTCACAGTCACCGTCGAGCTCTACTCCACATACAAATTGAAATCTAGAAACTGAGATTAGTTTCTTCATCTTTGTAAACCATCACGATAAACAACCTAAGAAGATTACGTAGCGACGACTATTAAGGAGGAAGGAGATGAGATGAGAAGAGATAAGTTTTTTAGGTTTCAAATGAATGATATCAGAAGCAATAGGGAGAAAAGGGGATGAGATGAGAAAGAGAATGAGAGAGAAGAGGTGTGAGCAGTAGAAAAAAGTAAAAGTGATTAGTGAAAGCCTCAAGAGTGAGTTAGTTTTATAAGTGATGATTGGGTTCCCCTTTATAGGGAAGCTGAGGTGGTAATGTGTGACGCCTCCGACCTAAGTCCTATGTCATTTTGACGTCATTACATGCATTTTGTTTTTTTTATTAAAATGCATTATAGTTTGATATGATATATGATATGAAAATTAAGTAAATGATTTGGATATATTTTGGATATGATGATATATGATTTGAATGAGAATTTCAAGCTATGCTATGTGACATTCCAACCCTAAACCCTACGTCGTTCCGACGTCATTTCATGCATTTTACGCATTTTCATTCAAAATCCATCATGATTTAATATGATCAATGAGTTAATTATGGGTTATATGAATTATAATTGATGATAAAAGTTTTAAATAAGAGAAACAAGTTGAGTTATAGGCTCGTTTGCCGTCGAAAGGCACAAACGGAGCTAAGTAGGGTTTTCGGACCTGCGCGATCGGAAAATGCCGAAATCGTGTCAAATATGAGTCAAATGATTTTGATATGATTTTATATGTTTCCATACATGATTTAAAGAGTTTTGGGACCAAAATTATACGACGACGTCGTACGGTTTTGGTTCCGTAAAAATCGTCGAGCTTCGGACTCGGTTTAGGGCATCGAGCGAACCGCGACCCCTTTTCGGATTCCGATTTTTACGAAACTTCAGACATGTTTTCTACATATTATTTTGGCACCAAAATGTATTTAATTTGGCTGCTGGAATGAATTTATAGGCTGATTTTGTAGGGTTGAATGATTTGAAGAAAGAAAGAAAGAAAGAAAGCTTAAGTATTAAGTAATGTTAAAGGTTTAAATGGATAGTTTTTGGCCAAAATAAAACCAAGCAGCTGCTGGACTTGTTGTGTAAGGTGTGTGAATGTGCTGGAGGCTGGGTTAGGGGCTGGACACAGCCTGGTTTGGGTAGAAATCATAAGGGAAAGTAAGGAAGAAGAAGAAAGAGAGAAAAGGAAAGAAAAAGAAAAAGAAAAGAAAGAAATCCAAGGGGGAATTCAAATCTAATGTTTCCAGAGTGTTTTTAGGTCAGTTATGAAGTGATTGGATGAGTTAAATAGGTTAGGAAGTGGCTGGAAACGAAGGGGAGAGTGAAAGAAAAATTCTGGCTAGAAATTCTAAGTATAGAGGCAGTTTTGAGGTTGCTACTTTGGAGGGTTATA
>CANUEY010157058.1:0-14917 GCA_948099555.1 Croton setiger | reverse complement strand
GGACTTTGTAATGCCTATTTAAAGGCATCCTTTTGGCCGAATAATGTTAGCTACTTTCATCATATAATTTTCGAAATTACTTGTCTTTTGACATCTAATTTTTCGTGTGAGTTAGAGGGTGAGTTTTCCTCCTTTCTTCTTTGCACAAGGAACTTTGAATAACTTATCAACCTTAACAAGTTGTGGCGTTCTTCAATCTTCCTACTTAAATCCTTTGCGTACGAGCGGTTCTTCATCCATTGCGAGGTGTTGGGTCGTGAGGGAAGGTGGATTATTTATTGATTAAGTTTCTCCTATCAAACGGGTAACTCGGGTTTTCTAGCCGTCGAGCTATTGGGTCCGCGTCAGGTGGCTACAACCAAAAGGGAGACGTGGCCAGCTAGAGGCCACGGGTGATTTCCTTGAAAAGGAAATCACTAGAGCTGCTTAGAGGAGGAGGCTTCCAGGAGGGGGGAAGGAAGATTTTTCGAAGCCAAGAAAAATCAGAGAGAGAGAAAACCATCGGGGGAAAACTGTAAGCTTTCTGGAAATTAGATTTAGGGTTTCTGTTTTTGATTTCATTTGATTCCAAAGATTTCCGTCTGTAATTTGGGGGATATTAGATTCTAGGGTTTCTGTAAAAATTGGGAATTAGGGTTTGAGCTTCTGGTTAGAATTAGAGATTTCTGTTTTTACCTTGATTTCTAAAATTATTGTAAAGAAGAATTGATGTTGTAGAGATTCTGGAGTTTGTTGAATAAAGCTTAACAGTTTTGAGGTATTTCCCGTACTCTTTTCCATTTCTACTTTAATTTGAATATGAATAGAATCGCTTGGGAGCCATATTGAATCTTGGTTATGTTTATGCTTGAATGTTGATTCAGAAATGTTTTCTTTCTGATTATCATTTTCTGTTGAAAATTCAGTAATAAGTTATGTTGATTCACTGCTTTAACTGTTGCATTATCCATGTTTGGGTTCTGCTGTGGTGGGTTCTGTGTTTTTTATTTTGTTGTTCTTTAAGTTTATGCTTCTACTGTGTCTGGTTTGATTTCTGCCTATAGGTTTTGTTTGCCTACCAGTCTGCTCTGATACTTATCATGTGGTTCATTTAGGTTTGCATGGTTCTCCTTCATGCCTTAAGTTGTTGTATTGTCGATGATTGGGTGTCTTGGCAAGTAATGTTATTGTCTAAAGATCTTTGTTAAGATATATTGCAGAGTTTGTTGCTGCTTTCTTTTCTCTTAATTCTGTCAGCATAGGTCATTCAGTTCAGGTATGTCTTTGTCAAAATAATATCTGCACTTGTTGATTAGTCTTGCAATGGTAATAATTCATGTTTTGTTGCTGAGAATCACCTTGTGAGAAACTTGGAATTTTGTTGTTTTTGGATCAGAACCAAGAATAGACTGCCCTGTCTCTTTTTGTTCCTTTTGCTTATTATGTTCATTCTGCCTGTTAAGCACATTTTGTTCAAAGTCTTGTCTGCGTCACCTGTGTCTAATCATGTTGTTATCCTCTGTCCAGAACTCTATTTGTTGCTGCCCTCCCATTTTAAGTCCTAGTTTATGTTCAAAACTATTGTTTATAAACCTTATTGATTCTGTGAGCTACATCAGTCATCATTTCTGCTTGCTATGTGATTTAGGGTGTTGAATTGTTGCTTGGTGTGAGTTAGCTCATCTTAGTATAGTGTTGTTTTAGGCAGTAGGCATATATGATGCAGGTTGAGTTGTTGGAACATTTGTAGTCCTAAGCTGTTTAAATGTTTGGTTATGTCAAAGCCTGCCTTGATTGTCATTCTGTTTTGTTGATGCACCTGCCTGGATTTGATAGAAATTTGGCCTTCTGTTTGTTCAATATGACCACTCCCTGTTTCTTATTGTTAATCTGTATTTGCCTGTTGATTATGAATAAATAGTAAGCACTTGCCCCAAAGACGAGATATGCATCTCCATTACAGGTCTGGGTTGTGTTTGTTGCTGTTTATTTGTCATTCAGTTTTTCTGCTCTAAGGTCAGCATTGTTTTAACGGATTTAAAGGCATGATCCAGACTAAAGTTAGCATCACTGTTTGTTATTTATATTACCTGTTGACTTTAGGAGGGAATATGAGGTCATTCTTATTGCATACTACCCGTAAATGATTATAATGCAATCCAAGACCAATTGATTAATATGCATTCTGTTTTGCATTAAAAGAAACAGCTGGAACTTGATCCAACCTCAGATTTAAGTTCTATTCATCTTTTATCTGTTCATGTTTCTGTGTTGAGCATGAAATCATTCCTGACTATGTTTTAGTTTAGTAAGGGTCTGCTTTGAGAACCATTACATGTGAGAGGGCCGACTTGTGAATATTAAGAAGTAGGAAGACTAAACTGAAAAGTTTACATGAATGGATTGAATGGTTGACTTTGTGCATTTTATGAGTTGCTTGATAGTGATGGCTTGTTTAAATGTAACTAAAACAGTTTGGGGCAAGTTGTGTATGGAATTGGAAATCTGGGGCAATTTGGTAATTTTAGGAAAATATAGGGACCAAACTGTAATTATGTATAATTATGACCCTCTTGATAATTTTTAGTCCAATTGTGTGCTGTTTTGCTATTCCTGAACGTTTTGAGGACTGTTTGGGCAGTATGTATGCATAGGGACCAAATCGTAATTTTTCAAAATTTGGGGACCAAAACTGTAATTTGCCACTCTTGAACCAAATTGATAATTTGGCAAGTTTTATATGTTTATAAACTGTTTTGGTGTTGTTTTTATAATAAAAATCAGTTTGGGGCAAAAATGTAATTTTGCAAAATATAGGGGACTAAAATGTAATTTTACATATTTTGCATTTAATTGCCAAATTGATGTGTTTTGCATATTTTGTATGTTGTTATGTGTTATTTGAATGTTTTGTGGGCCAAATGGCAATTTTCTCTCCCGGGGCCTTTTTGTAATTTTTACAAAATCCAGGGACTAAAGTGTAATTTTTCATATTTGCCTTAAATTGTTTATTTTGGGCGCCGGGATTTAATTTGGGATTAAATCGGGTAGTATGTAATTTTTAGGAATCGTTTGTAATTATTTTCTCCGGAATTAGAGAAAGAATATTTTTTAGAATTAAGGGCTGTTTAATATTTCTACAATTTATTTTCCGCAATTTATTGCTTTCTGTAATGTGATTTTACAAACGACGTTATCACCGTTTAGCAACATCGCTAGTCGGCTTTTCAAAAATAATAGTCTTAACTTGAATTTTCGGAAAACTAAAATTGGTTTCAGAGGCCGTTAAATCCGGGCGTTAGCCGAAATGAAATTTCGGCTAACATACCCTACCCTCTTACTTCAGATCTTTGGTTTGGATTTTGCCTTATCCAAATTAAAAACGGAGTCAAACTTTTTGGTTTTTCTAAAAACCGATTCCTAAAATGGGTGGCGACTCAAAATAAATTTTAAGACCGACAAGCTCGGCACCGCAACCTCAAAACGCTTTGTCGCCTTTTTCAAAATTGAAACTTTTTAGCCTTTTCGGCCCAAAAGCCAGGGAGAGCCGCGACGGCGGAAAATCGGGCCGTCAACAGGGAGCCTGATGCTCAGCCTTAATCTGCTTGCAAATCAAACACTTGGCTACAAATTCAGCCACATCTCTCTTCATCCTGGGCCACCAGTAATGAGTCTTTACTGATTGGTACATCTTTACTGATTGGACATATTCACCTCTCTGTCCGGTGGCAAGCCTGGCAAAATCCTCTAGAAACACATCTGGAAACTCTCTGACGACTGGAATATCTTCCACTTTACTTCTCTGTTCCCGTGTGTCAATGACATGTGCCAAATAAGCCTCACAGCCCCTCTGAATCAAACTGAATGATGTGATAGCTGATATCAAACACCCAGGTACTACTTGCCTATCTCCATAGAAAATAACCTCTTTGGCATAGCAATCGACTTTAGCTCGATGCCGTGCCAACTAATCCATACCCAATATGATGTCAAAATCATGAAAGGATAACAATATCAAGTCTGCTGGTAACACTCGCTCTCCAATAATAATCACACAATCTGGGTAAATATGTTTCACTCTCTCTACCTCTCCTAATGGTGTATGTACAGAAAGGCTATACTCTAAGTGTTTAGGCTCTCTCGGTGTTTGGGATGACATATGTGATGATATAAATGAATGGGATGAACCAGGGTCTATCAATGCAAATGCAAAAACATTAGGGGTGTTAAAAGAGAGTTTACTAGCAATAATCTCTGGAGCTGCCAGTGCCTTGTCTCTGGTCAGTGCATAAACCCGAGCCTGTGTCGGTGCCTGCGATGTAGTCCTCTGTGCACTGCCTCTGCCTGTGCCACCCCCAGCTGGAGTGAACGACCCTCTACCTCTACCTCTTCCTCTGCCAAATCCCGACCCGGCCCCACTAGCGCGGGTGATCTAAACTGACGGCTCTGATGGTGCTTGAGTCAACTCTCGTCTCCTGGGACAGTCGTTAAAGAAGTGTCCCTGCTCTCCACAAAGGTAGCACGCTCTAGTGTACCATCGGCATTCCCCCCAGTGGGTTTTGCCGCAAAAAGCGCACTGTGGTTTAAGCTGTGTATGTGCTCTGCCAGCACTACTCTAGTGGAAAGAACCACCCCTTTGGAATCCAGCCTGGGAACCACCCGGATACCTCTGTGACCGACTCTAAGAACCCGATGGAGCAAACAGCCTTTGATATTGACGCTTACGGGAACTACCCGCGTCCTCTGTGTAACCCGCTCCCTCTCTCTTAGGTCGAGGAGCAAACTGTGGTTTCTCGGAAACCAACTTCTCTGACCGAACAGCCGCTGCCCGGAGATCCGCAAAGCTCCTCATATCATAAGATGTGATGCGGGACTTAATCTCCCACCTCAGGCCTTCCTCATATCGGCAGCACTTGTCCCTGTCGGACAACGCCAAAGAGCCTGCATAACGGGATAGCTGAGTGAATCGTACCTCATAATCAGCTACAGACATGTGCCCCTGCATCAGGTTGAAGAACTCTCATTGCTTCTGATCTCTATACACCTCTAGGGTGTACTTCTCTCTAAATTCAAAAAGGAAGTCGTCCCAAGTCAAAACTGCTGGTCGAGCCATAGAGTTAGGGACCGTCTCCCACCAATCAAAGGCGTCTCCCTAGAGGAGAGAAATGATGTAGTCGAACTTCTCCTCTAGAGTGCTATCCATCATGAAAAAGATCCGCTCTGTACGCCTTAACCAACCCTCGGCCTCTGCCGCATCTGTCGTACCCCAAAAATCTGTCGCTCCCAGCTTACGTGCCTCTTTGAAATTCTTACGTCAAGCAGGAGGCATGTTACCAGGACCAAATGCATGAGGTTCAAATGAACCTTCAACTGACAATGCAGGGCCAGCTGAATCCTCTCCCCTCTGTGAATCATGAGTATGCTCCATGATCCTATATATATATGTCATATGTCAAATAATGTGTATGAATGATTTCACATATCATGCACACAACTAGGCCCTCTGGGGCCGTAGACCAGCTCTGATACCAAATAAATGTAACACCTCTTACTATACTCTTATGTCATAAAACATGCCATTTTTTATAACATAACATACGTCACATGTTGCTATCTCTGTTTTAATCTCTATAACGTATATATATAACATTCACATATCAAACATATGACAGCATAACATATCTTTTCTCTTTTACCTTACATTAGGTTAATCTGGTCATTCTCTATACTATAGACATATATCAACATAGCATACTTTACTTATATCAAAACATGGATATAACAGCAGTTTATCTAAAAGGCTATATAACATAGAACCATATAATTACATGCCAACACCATATATAATTATGCTTACAACACAAAGCATAAACAAACTATATGCAACATGTACAATATGAACTATGAGAGGAGAGAGGCCTAGGCTTCAGCTGAACCGACCTGTGCATAGACGAGTGAAGCCTCAGTACTTCACTCGGACTGCTTACCTGAAACATATATTGCAATTTGGTGAGTCGCATACTCAGCAATTGTAAACCACATTTAAACAATATCAGCATATAAGGCAATATAATCAAAGCATATCAATAAGCAATGAGTTTAAACCATATTTATCATATAACATCATCTCTGTATGCATACAATACTATATGTCATGTTTTCTCTGTTCTTTAGTTGTAATTTATCGGCCAAGTGTTGCCCCGGGAATTTCACCTCTGTCGGTTCTCTAACTGGATCCAATAAATGAGAAAGACCCGGAATACCGTCGGTCAAACCTCTCTCTGTAAGATCCGAAGATCAACTCTGTAAGATTTGAAGATCACTCTGTAGCATATAGGACCCATAGGTCTTTCTACATCATAAAGACCCGTAGGCCTCTCTGTAAAAACCCGTTGGTTTACTCTGGTGAAATTTGCAAACACTTGCTACGATAAACACAACGCTTATAATTATGGCCTGTAGAAATGCATTTATGCAATATACATTTCATAGCAATATCTCTCATATAAGCATATAGTCGGGTTTCAATACCGGTGAAAATAACATATATATCTCTATATCAGATCAAATAACTCAACTGGTCGGATTTTAGTACCGACTCAGGAACCACAAGCAATTCATATAACATATATCTCTGGTTGACCGGGCTTCATTACCGGTCCAAACAATTCAAGCAAACTATAACATTCACTTTTCATATATCACAGTTGACCAGGCTTTATTACCGCTCCAAAAACAATTTCATATAACATATTAAACGATATCACATATCAACTCTCTATACATGTAAGTAAGTGGTTTAGCACTTACCTCTCTGCTATGAGCTCGGTGGGGCCTCGAGCTGCTTACTCCGTGCCGGTCTCGAACTCGATGCTCCTATAATGCATAACATAGCAACCATGTTCAACAAATAATTTAGGAACCCACATAAGCTATGATGCATGCTTTAATATTTAATTCTCTGATTTAATTGAGTTTTAATTTCAATCTGATTAATTTTCTATAATTTAAAACTCAATCTCTAAAAATCTATGCTTTAAAATCATTTAATGTCAATATAAAAATAACTGACAATCTCTATTTAACATATAATAATTATTAAAACCATTTATAAACTTTAAATAAACTCTTTAATACTTTAAAATAAATTCATAAACTTTAATCTCTATTAAAACAGTTAAATCTCTAATTAAATATTTAAATCTTTAATTTCAAGCTTAAAACAATCTCTAAATAAATTTTTGACGTAAAAAACGGATTCAGGATGTCGAAATTAGGCTGGAAGGGCCAAAATATAATTTATAAAAGTCTTTGGGTCAAAAATATAAACATTTGTAAGTTCAGGGGCCAATCTATAATTAAAAATATCTGCAAAATTGCCGAAAAGGACTAAATTGAAATGCGACAGAAACTTCAGGGGCTAAAACAGAATTATACCAAAATCTGGGTACTGGCGCGCGTTTTTCCTCAAAACGCAAGGGCGCCTGTCGTTTTGGACCCAAAACTCTCTCCCAAAACGCGGCTGGTCTCTGCGTTTTGGCCACGTCCTAATTAATCAAAACGACAGCCTCTCTGGTCATTTTGATCATCTTCAACCTCCTTCTCCCCCTATTTCCAGCCGAAAACCCAGACTCTCAAGCCTACTTCCAGGCGACCGTACGTCCATCTCCGGCCACCTTCCGACAAGTTACGATCACTATTCTCTTCCCCTGCACACCCTCTATCTAACCATCGGAGCCAAATTCCCAAAAAATCTCTAGGTTGAAAGATATAAACACCCAAAGTTGGCTTCCCACACTGATTTTTACCCAGAACTAGAAACTGCCTATTTTTCTCTCAACTTCCGACGGTCGTTACAACCACCTCCGGCGGTTTTCCGGCAAACTAAAACCACAAATCTCTTCTCCTACATGCCCTCTACAACTCTATCGAAGCCAAATCCTCCCATGCACTCTCAATCACAAGATACGAAGGCTCAAAGTACCCTTCGTGAAACTGCCTAAAACTAGAAGTTGCACCAGAATTCGTTTTTCACCTCTCCTTCTCAACCAGCCTATATCTTCCCTTTCTAACACTTGTAATCAACTAATAATCATACCAGAAGCTTAACAAACAGATTGAATGAAGGATTTTGGTACCAATTCTTCTTCTCTTTCTTTTTCTCTTTCTTTTCTTCTCTTTCTCTCTCTTTTCCTTTCTTTTTTTCGTTTCTCTCTTTCACTCCAAAACCAAACTCATCCCCACCTCTTCATATAGTCACCAGACGTGCCCAAAACCAAAGCCAGCCAACAGCTGCTTGCTTTCTCACTTTACACAAAAGTATCCCTTTTAAATAACTTAACATGTAAGGTTAACTAAATTCACTTCTTCCATTCACATTTTCTCTAATTTCATCCACCGATTGTGTCCAGCACCAGCTTAAAATTCATTTTAGGTGTTGAAATAAATAGTATAACACGTGTATGAAATTTCACAAAAAATCAGAATCCGAAAATTTGCCGCGGTTCGATTGGTGCCCTAAACAGAGCCGAAATCTCGACGATTTTCACGAAACTGTAACCGTACGACGTCGTCGTATAATTTTGGTCCCAAAACTCTTTAAATCATGTATGGAAACATATAAAATCATATCAAATTCATTTACTTTAAAATATTGCGCGTTTTCGATATTTTTCGATCGCGCGAGCCGAAAATCCTAATTGGCTCCGTTATGTCTTTCGACAGTAAATGAATTTAAAACCTCTCTTGTTTATCATTTTTAACTCATATATTATCATTTCCAAATCATATATTTCATGTCAATGCTATATATCATATTAAACTCTAATGCATTTTAAATAAAAATGCATAAAATGCATGTAATGACGTATGACTCTGGTCGTGAGTGTCACAAATGATATGGGATTGCTCCTCTTCGATGGCACAAAGCTGCCTTATTGGGTTCGTATCATTCTCTCTTTTTTTAGAAAAGATTTATCCTCGAATCTTGCTCATGTTCAGATCTGGAATGGGAATTTTAGGCACCAATTCATCTTCATATATCTCCTCCTAAGTTGGTGGATAGAGTTTGATCGTTTCTTCAAGAACATCATCGCTAAGAATGAAGGGAAACGCTTGAGGTTTTAGGGTTTCTAACCATTCTATTTTGGAGTTGTCAGACAACCGCATTTTTCAATACTTAGGTTAGTGGATTTTTTGGGTTTGCGTAAATTTTGAGTGTGATATATTAGGAGGGGAACAAAGAAGGTGGTCATTCTCTTGTAGGTTAAAAGTTTCTATGTCCCTTGAATGCTAGGTAAAACTCATTCCTTTTACTTGTTTTCATTTCTTGCATAAACATGCATGTTGAAATGACAATTCTAGACCCATAAATTTTTTAGAATAGTGCTACTAGGACTAGATTTATACCGTAGCATCACTCTTTTATGCCGTGGTGGCCCAGATTTTCGTTTTAGCGGCTGAAATCATTTGAAAAGTAATAAAAAAATAAAACTAGTGTTTAAAACTTGAGAAAAATAGTACCGCCTGGAAGAAGATCAATACCACCAGAGCATTTTTTCATTACAGAAGTGGTTTATGGAATTTAGAGTTACTTGTTTGATGAATAAAAATAAATCATTTTGGATTTTTCTCAAAAATAAGTCTTTAAAGTGGTTAGATCTCTTTAGGCAGTGCTGGATGGAGATGGAGAAAATGCAAGAATGTTTTTGGTTTTCAACGGGTCGTCCTACAAATTGCATCTGCTCGTGTTTTTTTACTCCAAAAATCAGATCGTCCAAGTCAGCATCAGCAATCAATCAGTTGGGCTCAAATCGCCTCCAATTTATGATAATACTAACTACCTGTATTGGCTAGGGAGGGTAAATTGCAAATTTCATTTGTCTATTTTCTAAAATTGTGCTAAAAAACACCTCAACTACGAGATTTATGACATTACAAAAGTTCATGTTGAAATTTTTATTTAAGCCAGAGAATGAGAAAACCATAGTGAACATTGCAGTTTAATAATAATAATTGATATGGTGTTAACAATTGAATGAATAATGAGTTGTTCGGTCTGATGGGTACCAAGCTAAGTGTTTTAAAATCTGATGGCCCTTATTTTATATCGTTCTCCTATATTCATACATACAAGCATACATATTGCTGAAGTTCTCTCTTTTTTTTTTAAACCTAAAATCAGCTGCCTCCATAATGGCACCAGTGTGATTGAATGAAAAAATGAGTCAGCCTGTTTGCTAAAATCTGATGGCCCTTATTCTCTAACTCTCTCTCCTATATACATACATACATACATACATAAACACATACATACAAGCAACTTATTACTTAAAAGTATCCTAAAAATCAATTGCCTCCACAATGGCACCGGTGTGATTGAATCCGCATGATATTTGCAAAACCTTGACACTGTTTTCAAAAGAGACCAAGGTTGGTTTTGCATAGTCAACATCACTCCCATGACCCTGTTGTAATATACCAAAATGAATTAAGTTTACTTCACAATTGCATTTCAACAACTGCTGGAAATAGAAACATACCAATTGTCCGCCGGAGGAAAGTCCATCTTCCGAAAATGTTCCATTAGAACCACCCCAACCCCATGTGTATATGTTACCTTCTGTATGTTAAACACAAATTATTTGTATTTCACACATCATCACAACCAGCAAGTAGACCACTTCTACAGCAATTACACGTCTGAAAAATCAAACATAATCAAATGACTGTCAAATTCAAATACTCACCAGAAATTGCTGCCGTATGCTTCCAACCACAGGAAACCTGTCAATGCATATTTGTCAAACATCAATAATCAAGCTTTCATTACTTCAATATCAGCATAATCATTTTGCACTACAACAAAATATAACTTAACTTGTAATTGCCAAATTGATCATTACGCACATAAACAGCTTAACTGTGAATCACTATATAGATCAAATTTTTATGAACAGATCAACCATGCCACTGATGTTTATCCCAAACAACTCTGCCAGAAAAATCAAATGGATGAAACTAATTTTTTTTTTTTTACTTTTAAAAAAAAAATAAATTATACAGTATTGCCTCAGAACAACTTTCTCTCGTCTCCCACCCATTCTGTCTTGCCTCGTTAACTTGAAAACTTACTCTCCCCCAAGCTTGTACCATCATGAGTGGACATCTGAGGTTTCATTTGCTGGTTTTCCTTGGAAAGACCAATTATCCAGATGAGAGAGAATTATGCAAAGAAAAGAAAACCAAGATCCGTACTGAGAATAGAGAGCTTAAGAAATAAGGCAAGAAAGTTGCAGAAACTTTTGTGGCAAAGGAGAAGATTGGCAGTGCCAAAGATGACAAGAATGACGAGATGAAAGGAGTTGCAAAACTATCGTACAAAACATCATTGAAAGAAAGGTCACCTGTTGTTTGACATCATCTTTACAGTACCAGCCAAAACTATAAAGACTCATGGCATTGCTGATTTTTAGAAATTGAAGTTTAGTGACATTCATGTGCCTTTGCAATATGTCAATTGACTTAGGCTCTTATTATTGGTTGACTTCATTTTCCTGTCTCCATTTCTGCACCCTGCCTCCATCCTCTCTTACGAAAAAACATAGAAAGGTTCAAGAAACGAGAAGTCCATTGTAAGTTCTAGTACTACCTCGAAAACCAAAAGTTTGCCAGATCTTTATAATTAAATAACAATTTTTCCCCCACGTGAAGACAAGGAATGCAGCACCCAAAAATTTGTCAAAGAGCCAAAACCTGACGAACCAAGTTCATATAGTCGCAGAACTATGGATGTGGATGGGTTTTTAGCTGTAACTAGGTTCACAAGCAAAGATGGTGATGACATTAAAAGGCAGAGAGAGTGTAGAAACTTGTAGAGCAAAAACACACTCGAAAATTAAGTAATTCGAGAAAATATACATTCTATAAAAAATGGGTCCACTTTAAAAGCACAGCAAATAAATTCAAACTATGTTAGGAACTCAATTTCCTAACTGAAAGAGAGTTTAGTTAGTAAGCATTTGTTCAAAAATAAAAGTAGAGAAGGGAAGTAGAGTGATGAATTTCGACAATAATTTTTTTTTTTTTTTTATTTACTGATTACTTGGCAAAAATTAAACAATATTTAAAATAGACATCAAAATGAACACTGGAAGAGAATAATAGTGTAATTTCTTGGCTTATGAGGAACATCCATATTATTTTTGTCACTAAAGGCTTAATTGATAAGAGAATAAAAAAAGAGGAATCCAATTTGAAAAAGTAAAAAACTATGAAGTCCTCTAATGCACAGTTGAGCAGTATACTATATTGGTTACTAGATTATTGGGAAAGATATTAACATAATGTGCAAACCTTGTCAACAGGAGATGTCAAAAGATTCCCTTTTACTCTTTCAGGCAAATGAAAGGCATTTGTAGAACTGTATAATAACAAAACATATTAGAAAAGAACATGCCATTTCCTCTAAGCCAAACATGAAGTCTTCTTGTCCTTACCCAATACCAAGGCAACCATTTTCATTATCACCCCAAGCATATAGTTCTCCGGCACCTGCTTGAGAAATAGTAGCCTGGTTGAATGAGCACTCACAACAAATACTATGTGTCAATAAGCAACCATATAAATCTAAGAGAGAAAGAGTGTGTTCGGCAATAGAGGGATAATGGTTAGTAGTTTGACTAGTCAAAATGCTAAACACTATTTTTTATAATGTTCAGTGAAGTAGCGTTTTAGATAACTTTTAGAGGTTAGAGTAGCGTTTTATAAAAAGTTAACCCCCTTAACTTTTAGCTGTTAGTGATTAATGGTTTATGCATTTCTACCCAAATAGAAAAGAACTGCTCAAACACCTAAAAGCTACCAAAACAACTAATTTTGTCAATCAGACACTATGTAGGAGTTAAAAATTTATGCTAGACAGCTTGCAGGTATAATCTTCTAATTCTAATGCAAGTTTCCTTTGGAATCGAACCTAAAGTTGAATTGATAAACATTCCAAAGAGGCATTGGTGATAGAATTTTATTGCTTCAAAAATAGTTACTCTTGCAACAGACATTTACAAAGTAAACCAAAAGCAAGTTCATCTATTTCTCTGATTTTTGAACTTCTTGTAGGTTACTTACTCAAGTCAAGGCTTACTTCCACACTTGCTGCTGAAGAGGAAATTTTTGTTGTCAAAACTGCGAGGACTTTTTAATAGGAGATAATGATACTTTTCATCTATACCCATATTTTCTAAAAGGCTCAGCCTTGTGATGCTTAACTTAGAAAGAACATAACTATGGTGGGTGGGTGGGTGGTGGTGCTGGTGGGGTGGGGTGTTTCCACTACCAGAAAACAAAGAGTTCATGCCTTCACATCAACATACTTCAGACTGAAAACCAATAGATGCATAATGGTCTCAAGATATTAGTGTGGTAAATGCTTCTCCATTTTGTCTCTTGCCGTGTAAACTGTTGTCATGGTTGTATTATAACCTTCATACCAAGATGATCTGAGATTTCTAATTTTTTCATTGACATCAGACACCATATATTCTTGTTTATTTTCCAATAGAAGTTGTCTGAGTTATTAGATCATGCCTTCGCATCAATCAACATACTCCTTTTCTTCAGAGTAAAAACCAATAGATGCATAATGGTCTCAAGATATTAGTGTGGTAAATGCTTCTCTATCTTGTCTCCTGCCATTGAATTGTTCCGATGACTGTATCATTACTTTCATACCAAGATGATCTGAGATTTCTAATTTTCCAACGACATCAGCCACCATATATTCTTGTTTATTTTCCAATAGGAGTTGCTTCAGTTATTTGATTGCTGGAGTGATGCAGGAGCATTAAGGCTGTATAGAAAGTCCTATTAGTGTTCCTTATTCTTTTAATTGTTCAGGAAGTTTTCTTTTAGTTTCAGTTTCATGTCTAATTAGGACTATTTTGTAGTATTCTTATTTATTTAGGATTCATGTTCAGTAAGTTCTTCTAATCAGAACTCCTTTAGGTATAGGGTTTATCCTAGCTAACATAAATAGCAGCTTAGGCTGATGTACGCAACAGGTTTTTGTTATTTTATCATAACTAGTTCTTTTTAACGTGCGTTGCACGTGTTGATTCGTTTTATATTCTCGTTTTTGATATTTTTGTTAATTTGATTAATTATATATTGCCAATAATAAAATTTATATAAAAATGATAAATTCTTATTTGAATACCATTAATTATGTAATGGATAAAGGAACTAACTGAAAGATTAACAACTTTCAAAACTTTACTTTAATGTTCTTTTTTTTTTTATCTTGTTTATCCGAAGAAACCCTAGCAAATTTGGTAGAACCATGAATGCGTGCATTGGTGGATCTAGTTTTCTTCTAGCATTCGTTGCACGCGTTATCTCATTTTATATTGTTGTTATTGATGCTATAATTAATTTGATTAACCATGAACTGAACCGACCAATTGATTAACTACGGTTTCGGTTTGGTTTAATTTATCTGTTCAAATTTATTTATGCTAGTATCATTTAGATAGTCCACTATTACTCTAATAATTTGTCCATTGATCCACTTTCCACCGTCACTAAATAAGAAAACCCATGACTTATATCTTTAGACTCACTAAGTCTGCCCAAAGAGCTACCATAATCTTCATAGATTTTTCAGTTTTTAACCGCAAAAAAAAGCTTTGTAGCTATAGGTCCCGGAGGAGATTATAACAATAATTATTATTGTTATTAAATCAAAATAAAGGTAACATTAGTTTAATTAATGCCATTATTTTCATTTTGAGCGAAAACTCTTATTATATATATATATATATATATATATATATATATATATATATATATATATATATATATATATATATATTTTTTAGATTTATTTATCTCGTCAATAGTATTTTTGTGTTTTTTGTTTTTGTGTGAGAAGCGATGTATAGAG